>JAEKDQ010000918.1:0-129151 GCA_026937815.1 Etheostoma perlongum
AACAGATGAGCGGATCAATGCACAGCCTTTCCTTAAGTTTTCAATAGTTTTAAAATCTCCTGCGGCCAACTTCTTTTTTAACATCTTCCATTGTTCGTTGCCACATGTAGCTTAACACGCCGCGTCTTTCGTTTGACACAGCACACAGGAAGACGGATGTTAGGGTAATATTTGACATTTATTTTAAGCTGTTTTAAATTGAAATGTTCAATGCCTTATCGGCGCTGATGTGACCGAGCCCGACCGAACCCGAGCATCCTTTCTAAAAAATCTGTCGAACCCTGCCCGACCCGTCGGGTCCCTTGACTTTCCGGGTCGGATTATCCATCCTCTAATACACAATAGCTATTCAACTTCCGGAAGTTAATGTTGATCTCAGAACAATAGACAACACCATCTTATCACAACGTCCATGTTTGTGTCTTTGTTATGCAAATACTCTGGAAAAACCAGTAGGGTTCCATACTGCTCACCTATCAATGTATTTTCAGCATCACTGCCCATTGTGAGGGTTGAACTCACAACCTCCAGATTATGAGACTGACACGCTGCCTTTGGCGCCAACGAGATATGAAAAGTGTTCCAATGGTTGGGAAAATTGGTCGTCAATCTTAATGAAATGTATGTGGAAAACCCTGCTTGTTGTGACCCCATTAAAAAGGCCAGGACAAAAGGCCGTGTGCAAAATGTTGTGCAATGTTTGACCACCTGCAAGTCACTGTATTTTCAGCATCAGTTGTTTTTTTGTTTGTTTGCAAATCTCTTGGAAGTCTACTTATTGAGAGTATAATTTCCCCTTTCCCCCCCACTTAAAAATTTAAAAAAATTTCGGAAAAACTAACAATTTGGTCTTCAATCTCAATAAAAAACAATGTTGGGGAACAAACAGTCTGTAAGGGGAAGAGGAAAAAGCAGACGTTAGAGGAAGAAGGAAAAGGAAGAGGAAAAAAAGATGAAATCAGAGAAAAGATGAGAAAGATGCTAAATTACCCACAAAGTATAAGAGTTGCATATAGTTTCTAGTCAGATTTTAATTTAATTGCTGAAATTGGAACGTTTCTGAGAAAATTAATCCAAAGCTTAAGGTTCGATCCCCACCTTGTGCCAGATCTTGGGTTCGATCCCCTCCTTGTGCCAGATCTTAGGTTTGATCCCCACCTAGTGCCAGATCTTAGGTTTGATCCCCACCTAGCACCAGATCTAAGGTTTGATCCCCACCTAGCACCAGATCTTAGGTTCGATCCCCACCTAGTGCCAGATCTTAGGCCAGGATCTTACGATCCCCACCTAGCACCAGATCTTAGGTTCGAGCCCCCCACCTAGTGCCAGATCTTGGTTCGATCCCCACCTAGCACCAGATCTTGGGTTTGATCCCTCCTAGAACCAGATCTTAGGTTCGATCCCCACCTAGCACCAGATCAGATGGATGAGCTCTTAAAAGCGCTCCCTGTCACCTCCTTCTCCTTCTGTTGAAGACTTCTTCCTGTCGCCCTGCTTTCGACTGTCACCCAACTGCAGGAGTTTGACAGGACTCTTTGTCAATGCCCGGAGAGGAGGAACAATATGGTAATTAAGTGGCCATAGTCCTGCCCTGAGAAAACACTATATAATAAATTATATTAATAAATTCCAATATCTTAACTGAACTAAACTTCTCTTACAAAATGAGATTGTACAAACTCTGCACTATATGTATAATTTGTTACTATATGTTTTACAGCAACTTTTCCTGTCAACTCTCGGAAAAGGTTGGTTGTACTGGAGGTGATGCTGCATCAACACCCACTCCGCCGCATGCTGCAAAACAAAGGGAGACCTACCAGGACCTGGCTGTATGCAGGGGGTTGTAACAGTCACGTGTTATTTTATTCTTCATATTAGTATTATGCTTAGCTTGGCTGACAAAGTTTTAATTTGACTTATAACTTTGCTTCATTTTAACTTTATATTCTAGCGGCCTGCCAGAAAAACGTCCCCGCTGACTGCTGCAGAAGCTGCAGGGAGGATTTGATTGGGCAAGTTCTGAAGTTTGCCCCACACAGACAGTAAATTGAAGTTCTTCTGTGTGATGTTCTAAAAAATTGCTTTTTTGTCAATGTGGTCATTCTTAGTATTGCATGTCTAACTTTTGTTTATTTCTTTATAGGCCAGCTGAGAAGTACTGACCGTGAAACCATGGAGCCCCTTTTTTAAAATATATTTTATATACATATATACTACAAAAAAAAAATATATATATATATAGTGACTTATTTTGCACATACTTTACAAACATATCTTTATACATCTTGCACTACATTTGCACTACACCCTTATCTTTTTTGTATTTATTTTGTTTGAATATTAAAGTTTTGCCATCAAGTTTGCCTGTTCATTCATTCCTAGTAATGCTAGTGCTAATCTATGGGGTTGTTTTTCTGAATTTTAAAGACTCGACAGTAACAGCTATTTTACCTTGTGTCACTAAAGTTTTATAATTCATTTGGAGATAAAGATGTCATTCTTAAACTGTTTAGCAAAATTGAATTATAGATTGGGGCAGGTGAACATGACTCTGGATAAAGATTCATTGTAATCACATTTTTGGAGACACTGATGATTATTGTGTTCATTCTTTGGGGTTGTCTTTGAGTTCATTGACTTGACTGTTGCAGAGACACACTATTTCAAATCTTCCCAACACTAGTAAAATGTATTACTCTGGCACCAGAACTACTAGCACTGACTGGAAGTGTAGTGCTACTTGTTGGGGCAAAATACTTGTAATCACAACTACCCAAATGGAACACAATTGTGCACTGACTGGAGTTCATCATGACATGCTGAATAAATGGTTTTTTGCTGACCTGGAGGATGTCCTCCATAAAGAAATGTTTAAAAGGGATTTTCTCCATTACTGGTTGAACAATGCTGAAATGTTTTCTAAGTTACTGTAAATAGATTATGAACATTTGTGCAAACAGGTTTAGCACCACTTTTTGGGTTATTGTGGTCAGTGTTTAAGGCGATGGACTAGAAATCCTTTGGGTTATCCTGGCGAAAGTCCAATTCCTGGCCGACAACAAAAGGCATCCCATAACGGGGTAGCAAAGCAACGACCCTTCACATTATACCAACTCGCAGATGTGCCTTCATGAAGAATATTGTATTATCTCATAGGTAATGGAAGCCACCCGTCTCCACCAATGCATCTCTGATCACGATTTGCAGTGAGTATTGTATTGTCCAGCAGAAAGGCAACAGATGTGTTACTTTTCCACTATGATTTATACCATAGCAGTGCAAGCATTTTTCCCAGGTTTGATTTCCAGCCACCACCAGGTTTTGAAGCCGTATACAACATTAACATTACATATTTCACAGAGGTTTCTTCTCTTATTCAGTAATCTCAGAAAAATGTCAAAAAAAAAATCATCAGGGGATGACAACCTGGGTTCAATCCCTGACATCTCCATCAGGGGGAGTCTGTAGCTGCAGTGGTAGAGAAATGCATGCAAAAATATTTCCATGAATGTTAACAACTATGTGCACTTTACCCATGGCTTTTCAATTTCCCAAATTTGACATGGTACCTAATGCAAAAATCATCTCAATCAGATGTGTTGCAAGATTTATGACCAGTTGTATTGTCCAGCGATGGTGGCAAAGTTGTGAGCATCTTCCTTCCAAGCAGTTGACCTGGGGTTGATTCCCATTCATTGCAGTAGCATCTTTGAGTGGTGTTACTTGCTTTATTTGTAAAGAAGTCAGCCGAAAGATTACTTGCCCAACTTGGTTTGATAAAACATTAGAACTCTTTTATGGTTCAAATACTAGAGCATATCAATCGATCAAGTTGCCTCCATGAGGAATCACAGGTTGTTGTGGCCGAGTGGTTAAGGCGATGGACTTGAAAATCCATTGGGGTCTCCCTGCGCAGGTTCAAATCCTTGACAACGAGAGGTGTTCTTCTGGTAGCAAACCCATGACACAGTACAGTTGTCCATGTACCTTCATGAACAATATGATACCTATTTCCGAGGAATCATAGGTACTGGAAGCAACCTGTCCATAAGTATTGGGGTCTTTCAGTCTGTGTAATAAGATTTGCAGTGAATATATATTGTCCAGCAGAAAGGCAACAGGTGTGTTACTTTTTCGACTATGATTTATACCATAGCAGTGAAATCATTTTGCCCAGGTTTGATTTCCAGCCACCACAGTTGCATTTACAGGTTTTGAAGCCATATACAACGTTAACATTACATGTTTTACCCAGGGTTCTTCCTTTATTCAGTGATATTTCAATTGTGGGAGTCATCCCAAAAGTATTAATAAAGATAAGTCTAAGTCTATCTCAGAAAACAGTCAAAAATCTGAAAATCTTGGGGATGTAGCTCAGTGGTAGAGTGCATGCTTTACATGTATGAGGACCTGGCATCTCCAGCAGGTATTATGGTAGAGTCTTTAAAAGAGCTGCAAAATGTATTTCTTCAATAATGCCAGTAAGGGTCTACCATTCAGCAGGTATAGACATTTCACTTCAGACAGTTGCAGCAGCAGATGCTTTGTTAAACATTGACAATCTAGACATAGACTTAATAATATAATCATAACAATTAGCAGAGAACGGTTCTGTTCCATCGACCTCTGGGTTATAACCCCAGCACGCTTCCACTGTACCACTCTGCACTGCTGTTCATGCTCAGGGGCTGGAAAAATCTGTGATTCACATTTTGAGGGAAGAACCAACAGCTTACGAGGTTGTAAAGTTAAACATTTGGTTAACCTTGCAACTATCTTTGTGTGAGCTTCCTGATTACTCACACATTGATTATTCACATGTAACACTTGTGATTGGCTGGTGTTTAAAAAAAAGGGCATTGTGAATACAAATCAGTAAAGAGTCTACCAGAATGAGGCTTACCGCGATGGTTTCTGGACTAGGGTTTTCGGCTGCTCTCGGCAGAAGGCGGTACTCACTCTGGTTTCTCTTCATAATGCACAAGTCTTTCACTTTTACAAAGACTTCCTTGAAGGGGAACCCCAATGAGTTGAAACTATTTTTGGTGGGCTTTGCTGTTTGGCCGAGCCTTTATGTACTTGTGGAAAACAAATATTCTGTCCTTAACTAGACTCAGATTCTTAACAGCAGCTAAATAATAGAAGTAAGACCCTTGCCCATTTTAATGGGCAGTGGACAGTGACTGAGATGACAGGACTCCCCCCTGACTGTGACTCGGACCGACCAAAAAATTTGATATGTGGGAAAACAAATTGGCCAGAGACTACGGTACTGGAGACTTAGAGGACTAACACTTGAAGGAAAGGATGTGATCAGGATGGCTGCAGTATCTAAGTAGTAATTGTTTCATGATTGTACTTTTGTTTTTGAATGGTAAATTTGGCTGGAATTTGTAATCAAAAACACTGTTTTGACAAACTGTTTTCAAGGTATTTCAGTGAAGTCTTTGGTCTTGGACAGTTACCTTACAATCTAAAACTTTATATCATATTGTCTCTGGAACAATAGTTGGCAGTTGTCAACCAAGACAGCCCCTCCACACCCAGAGTTTTCTCGATGAATTTCATCAATCCCTGGGGCTTTGCCACTGAGGAGCTCTTAAACCCGATTTGATAAAACGTTACATCTCTTTTATGGATCAAATAAAGGGAGCATATCAATCAATCAAGCTGCCTCCACGAGGATCCACAGACACAGGCAGTGCACTATGATTTGCACTTTGCCCTGTCTGGTATTACTAATCAATTGAATAGGTTATGAACACTGCAAACAGGTATAGCACCACTTTTTGAAGCCATATACAACATTATCATTACATATGTCACCCAGATCTTTTCTTTTTCAGTAATCTATAAAAAAGGTCAAAAAAGATCTGAAAAAGTTAAGTTGGGGAAGTAGCTCAGTGGTAGAGCGCATGCTTTGCATGTAGAAGGCCCGGTTTCTATCCCTGGCATCTCCATGTCTCTTCTCTTATTCAGTGATGTCAAAGAAATCTGAAAATCTTCAGGGAATGAAGCAGGAAAAGGAGAGCCAGACGAGTTTGGAGAGAGGGCATGTGACCAAAGTGAGGGCTCCGACACAGAGAGATATTCCACAGGGTGAGGAAGATGAAGAAGAGGGTGAGGAGCATGAAAAAGAAAGTGAGGTGGAAGAAAACAGAAATGAGACAGAGAGAGGAACATCCAGAGTGACAGCAAGCGGATCCATGTGGAAAACCTTCTTCATCAGGTTTGTGATGAAGAAGGTTCTTACTATTTTCAAAGCAGTACAATTACTTTTCATTGTAGGTCTACTGTATCCTTAAAATGGTGCTTTCTGCTGTCAAATTCTCTTTTGTGTGTCAATACGGCTCTGTTTCTTTTTTTTAAGTACATACTTGGCCTACATTTTGAAATGCATGCAGGTATACATGCATACAGTGATATGCATGTATTTAGGAACCCATGCCTGACAAAAAAGAGGATAAATTCAATAAATGAATATTTCACATTCATAATTTGTCCTGAGAAGTTATCTCAGGACACTTTACATATAGAGTAGGTCTAGACCACACTCTATAATTTACAGAGCCAACACTTCCCCCAACAGCATGCATTTGGTGTGACAGCGGTGAGGAAAAACTGCTTTTTAACAGAGAAAGAGAGGGTTGTGTTCCTCCAAGGGATCAGGGGGGCCGACCCGATCCCAAGGAGGGGACACAACCGGCTCTCAACGAGGGATAAGGTCAAATGTACCCGATCCCAAAGGGGATACAACCGGCTCCCCAACGAGGGATCAGGGACGCAGGGACAAATCTGAAAAAAGGAGAGAGCAAAGAGGGTGACTTTGGAGGCCTACGGTAAGCGCATTCGACCTGACGTCATTTCCGTTTCCGTTTCCAGTGCTTGTGTGTTGGTGGCGAGTTGCTGCTCACCAAATACCAGTTCTGTTTGTTGGATTTGCTATTACAGCGACTAACTGGCCACTAAACAGTTATTATTATAGTAGTTCTGTCTAAGCACTCACAGATCTTTTTCATTTTAAGTGACTTTCGTTAAATAACAGCTGTTTTTAACGCTTGGTAGCTAACGCTACCGTACTTTAGCTTAGCTGCTAGCAACTTTAGCTTAGCAGTTAGCCATGTCGTCTCCCTCTCCTACTTTCTCTTGCTCGATGTGTGAGATGTTCAGTTACTCCTCTGCATCCTTTAGCGACAAAAGGATGTGTAACTAGTGTAGTTTATTTATAGACATGGAGGCGAGGCTTAGTGAGTTAGAAGTCCAGATCTACACCATGATAGATCAGCCGTTAGCTACTGTAGCTAGCCACCCCCGGTAGTCGGTGTGCGGGCCGGCCTGAGCCTGAGTTAGCCTCTGGTAGCCGCCCCCCGGCAGCTCCTGAGCAGCCAGGAAAAGGTTCCTGGTTACTGTTCGTGGCCAAAAAAGCCGTAAGCTTTCAAAGGCCACGGACCACCACCAGCCTGTTAGTGTTTCTAACAGATTTTCCCCACTCAGCGATACACCCGCTGAGAAACCAACTCTGGTTATCGGCAGCTCCATTTTGAGAAACGTGAAGTTAGCGAAGCCAGCAGCCATAGTTAAGTGCATCCCGGGGCTAGAGCGGCGACGTTGAGTCTTATTTGAAACTGCTGGCTAAGGATAAACGTAAATACAGTAAGATTGTTATTCACGTTGGCGTTAATGACTCCCGGTTACGCCAAACGGAGGTCACCAAGATTAATGTTGAATCGGTGTGTACATACGCAAAGTCAATGTCGGACACCGTAGTTTTCTCTGGACCCCTGCCAAATCTAACCAGCGATGACATTTATAGCCGCATGTCGTCATTTCGCCGCTGGCTATCGAGGTGGTGTCCAGATAATGATGTGGGCTTTGTGGATCACTGGCAGTCTTTCTGGGGAAGACCTGGTCTGATTCGAGGGACGGCATTCATCCCACTGGGGATGGAGCAGCTCTCATTTCTAGAAATCTTGACGAGTTTATTAGTGGACCTAATCCCTGACAATCCAGAGGGGACCAGGAGGCAGAGTCGCAGTCTAACACACTTCTCTGCTCCACCATTCCAGGGGTTACCTAGTGAAAACCCCATAGTGACGGTGTCTGCCCCCCGACCATTAAAAATAAAATTATTTAAATCAAAGGTAAACAGAAGAGGAGTTGTGCATGAAAACCTCATAACAATTAAAACTACAAGTGCAATAGTGCAAAAGAATAGGAGAATTAAATGTGGACTCTTAAACATCAGATCTCTCTCTTCGAAAGGTGTATTAGTAAATGAATTAATATCAGATTCTAATATTGATTTATTTTGTCTTACTGAAACCTGGCTGGGTGATGGAGAATATGTTAGTCTAAATGAATCCACCCCCCAGTCATATTAATACTCACATTCCTCGAGGCACAGGCCGAGGAGGTGGAGTTGCAGCCATCTTTGACTCTAGTCTACTAATCAGCTCTAAACCTAAACTAAATTATAACTCATTTGAAAGTCTTGTTCTTAGTCTTTCACACCCAAGTTGGAAATCACTGCAACCAGTTCTATTTGTTATAGTGTACCGAGCACCTGGTCCATACTCTGAATTCTTATTTGAATTTGCAGAGTTTTTGTCAAATTTAGTGTTAAAAACGGACAAAGTTCTTATTGTAGGGGATTTTAATATTCACGTGGACGATGAGAATGATAGCCTTAGTACTGCGTTTATCTCTCTATTAGATTCTATTCGCTTCTCTCAAAGTGTTCATAAACCGACTCACCGTTTTGGCCACACCCTCGATCTTGTTCTGGTCTATGGTGTTGAAATTGAACACTTAATAGTGTTCCCACAGAATCCCTTTTTATCTGACCACTGTTTGATAACTTCAAACTTGCTTCATGTCTATTGATCTAAATTTTTATCAATTTAATTCAATTATTTGCTTCAGTCCCTCCCAAACCATCAAGTGCAGCAGGCTCGCCTGAGAATTGAGACCCCATCTAAAAAGAAGATAATAAAACAAACTAGGCTCCACTAACACTAAATCAAATTTTACCTTTAGTCTAAATCATTTCTTCACTAAACCATCAACCAATTTGTCTTTTTACTGTAGCCAGGCTACGGAAGGTCACAGGGTATTCCCATACTCTTTAGTAACACTTCATGAGATTCTTCAATGATAAAATTATAACTACAAAATACCTGCTTTTTAACCACTGACTTTTCTAAAAAGCTGTAAAACCAGATATGTGTTTAGACTGCTTTGCTTCACTTGATCTTTATCAATTCAATTATTTCTTCAGCTAAACCAAACCTGCCTCTTAGACCCCATCCCGACTAGGCTACTTAAAGAGGTTTTACCCTTAGTCATCACTTCACTACTACATATAACCAATTTGTCTTTATTAACAGGCTATGTACCACAGCACTTTAAAGTAGCTGTAATTAAACCCCTTCTGAAAAAGCCCAACCTGGATCCAGAAGTTTTAGCCAACTATAGACCTATATCCAATCTTCCATTTCTCTCTAAGATTCTTGAGAAAGCAGTCGCCAAACAGCTGTGTGACTTTCTGCACAGCAACAGCTTATTTGAGGATTTTCAGTCAGGATTTAGAGCTCATCATAGCACAGAGACAGCACTTGTGAAAATTACTAATGACCTCCTGATTGCATCAGACAAAGGACTTATCTCTGTACTGGTGTTATTAGATCTTAGTGCTGCATTTGATACCATTGACCATCATATCTTATTACAGAGACTGGAACATTTCATTGGTATTAAAGGGACTGCTCTGAGCTGGTTTAAGTCTTATTTATCAGATCGATCTCAGTTTGTTCATGTTAACGATGAATCCTCTGTGCACGCCAAAGTTAGTCATGGAGTCCCACAAGGATCTGTTCTCGGTCCAATCCTATTCACTTTATATATGCTTCCTTTAGGCAATATTATCAGGAAACACTCCATAAATTTTCATTGTTATGCAGATGATACTCAATTATATCTATCAATCAAACCGGATGAAACTAATCAGTTAGCTAAACTTCAAATGTTATTAAAACCTGGATGAGCTGTAATTTTCTAATGTTAAACTCAGTTATTGTTCTGGGGTCCAAGCACCTCCGTGACGCATTATCCAAAGAGATAGTTACTCTGGATGGCATCTCCCTGGCCTCCAGCACCACTGTGAGGAATCTTGGAGTTATCTTTGATCAGGACATGTCCTTTAATTCCCACATAAAGCAAATTTCAAGGATCTCCTTTTTTCACCTACGTAATATTGCAAAAAATCATGAATATCCTGTCTAAAAATGATGCAGAAAAACTAGTCCATGCATTTGTTACTTCTAGGCTGGATTACTGCAATTCTTTATTATCAGGCTGCTCAAAAAAGTCCATAAAGACTCTTCAGCTAATCCAGAATGCTGCAGCGCGTGTTCTGACAGGAACCAAGAAAAGAGATCACATCTCTCCTGTTTTAGCTTCTCTGCATTGGCTTCCTGTAAAATCCAGAATAGAGTTTAAAATCCTTCTTCTCACCTACAAAGCTCTTCATGGTCAGGCACCATCTTATCTTAAAGAGCTCATAGTACCTTACAACCCTACAAGAGCACTACGCTCCCAGAATGCAGGATTACTTGTGGTTCCTAGAGTCTCTAAAAGTAGAATAGGAGCCAGGGTGTTCAGCTATTAGGCTCCTCTGCTGTGGAACCAGGTTCCAGTCTGGGTTCGGGAGGCAGACACCGTCTCCACATTTAAGAGTAGGCTTAAGACTATCCTTTTTGATAAAGCTTATAGTTAGGGCATATATAATAATATATATAATAATATAATATAAATAGCAACTCCCTCTGCAGTGCACTGCGGCTCATAAACATTGTTCACCCCTAGTATGTTCCTCATATGGTGCAGCACTAATGTAAACCGTCAAGCCTGTTTCTGGCGTCCCTGCAGCCGGGCCTGCGGCCTGGGGCCAGGGGCCTGATGCCCTGTTGCCCCTGCCGCTCCGCCAGCCTCTGCCTAATCTCTGACGTGCTCACTCTAACCTTTGTGGCTCTGCTGTCATCTCTTCCAGACCAGATCTTTATAAATCACATTATCTCTGCCTCTGTCGTGGCCGACCCGATCCCAAGGAGGGGACACAACCGGCTCTCCAACGAGGGATCAGGTCGGGGGCCGACCCGATCCCAATGTTTTTGGAACATCATATTTTACTGTAAATGTTTAAAATGTTGTTAGACATGTACATTTTTGACACATAGAGATTTTTAACTACACAAAAAAAAAAAAAAAAAAGTGAAAAAACGGTAATATTCTGGCAGCTGGGGCGCCAAAAAATTACCGTAAAATAACGGTAAAACCTAATCACGTAAAAATACAGTAATTTTCCATAATGAAATAACAGAATATATCTTTAATCTTACATTAACTTGTATGTAATTATTGGGCTTTTTAATGTTTAATAAAGGACATTTACCCCTTTAAAACAATTAAATTACCTATAAATACAGTCAAACGCTGCTATAATACAAATAATTGGTCTTAAAATTGCGGAAAAGTGACACTATTATTTGAGTTTTATAATATAATTTTATGTAAAAATCATGTTATTTAATACATCTTTAATGTAGTAACGCGTTACATCACCCACAAAACATTTGATTTTACTTTAAAAAAATGTCAAAATACTGTTGTAAAACGGATAATAAGCTTTATATTTACAACAATCTACCCTTAATTTAACATCATATCAAGTTTATTATAAGTTTTTACATGTAAATTTACAAATAAATCCTGTGTATGTAATTGATTTTTAATGTGAAAAAAAGCATACTCTGCCATAAATACAATTAATTTACCGTAAAAAAAACACAAAAACTGTTATTAAACAATTATGTATAAGTATAATTACAGCAATTTACCATTCATTTTAGAATCTATTAAGTATAATATGAGTCTTTATATGTAATTTTACATAAAGATCATGTATATTTATTTAATCTTCAATGTAAAAATAAGCACCGTTGCCGTAAAAACATCGGATTTTCCTTTTAATAAGAGAACCAAATACTGTTATTAAATAAGAATGTGTGAGTACAATTACAGCAATCTACCAAGTATAATGAGTTTAAATGCAATTTTACATGCAAATCATGTATATTTAATTTATCTTTGACGTTAAAAAAGTGTGCTCAGCAATGGATTTACCTTTGTTTTAAATGTCCAAATACTGTCAAAGAAATATTGATTATAGTAACAACTTGCTGATAATTTTGTCAAATTTCATAACACTGCTATAATACTGATAACATTATGTATATTTATAAACATTCAACCTGCAAATGTAATGGACAATTTCTAAAGTATTGAGCTATAACAGAGCAGTTAAATGACAAATTATAAAAAGGAGATTTAGCTTAACAATAGCCGCTCTTAGAAACAACCAGGACACACTTCCTACTCGACCAACAGATCAGAATAGAAAACAGTTAATGCTCTAGCAACATACTTGCTTACAAAGCTTAACGTGGCATGGCTACATACTGCTAGCAGTACAACAATTGTGCTTCAGTTCAAGAACAGTTTACAGTAGGTTCAGCTAATGTTCACAGTGAATAAAAACACAAAGCAAGCAATAAAATGTAAAAGTCAGTCTGGTACTTTAAAAACTGGCTAAAACTAATGCTTGCTTCCACAATTGCAGTAACTTAACTGAAGGTACTGAAGAAGCCTATAATTTAAAAGTAGTAACTTTGTCCAGTACTGTGAACCAATTCTATATTCGAAAGATGGACAATGTATACCTAGTATTCATCTGGGTCAAAGTGGTACTATTTGACAACAATTAAAGAACACTCAAGAATACGAGAGTGAGACCAACATACACTGTGCAACTAGGGACATTGGATTGCAATGGTCTCCCTTCTGAAAAGTTTCTTTTTACTCCCTCCATTCATAGTTCGAGAGTTTTGTTATCAGGGAAAGAACCTTTGGACTGACCGCCAGCTGCTTTCTGGAGCCTTCTTCTCCACTTTCAATCCCTTGTCTGGGTTGATCTTGAAAAGGCATCTATCAAATGAAATACATGAAACAATTTCAGTAATAGAATGTGGACTCCTGTATTATCTATCTATACACACACACACACACACACACACACACACACACACACACTGTACATATATATACAGTCATCTTGACATGAGGATAAATCAGGAATAAATTGTAAAACATACCGACATGCCAAATTCAACATTTGGATGTATTATGTAAAAGAAAACAGTACAATGTGATAATTCACCTGTCAAATTCATACTAAAAAAAAAAAAAAAAAAAAAGAAATAAAGAGCCACCAGCGGTGTGAGATATGTATTGTCTACAGTAATATCTTAACGATTGATTTATCAATTAGCAGACATTATCAAGTATGCTATTTCACTCACTTTTTTATTTTAGACCCGCCCTTTCCATATATTTCACACAACACAGCGAGGAGGCATATTGGCACAATAAGGACCACTGTATCTTAAAGTAACATAATATAAAGTGGCTTATTGAAGACCAGCTGCTCACTGTGCTGCTGAGGCCCACAAGGCCAACACACAGTTGTTACTTCACACATCTCACCTGACACTTGAGGAGGCATAAGCGGACTATCGTCTCTTAAGATCAAAAGTAGAATAACCAGACAAGATGGGCCAGGGTTAGCTTGTTAGCATGCTACATTCAGTAAATATCTCTGCAATACAATACATAGATGTCTTGACATGGCATCAGAACTCTTAATCTCTCTTATTCTGTTGATAAGGTCAGTTCATTTCCCCCCATTAAACTTTAGAAAAAAGTACATTTTAAGAAGTATATTAATACACACTCTACAGTTGAAAATGTAGTGAAAAACAAAGGCTTTGACAGCAAGGCAAAGTTGTGAAATCCTGTCGGTGCAAGGCTCCTTTATTAAATTGCATTAGATTTTAAAAGGGTAACTAAATTTCTGGTCATTCAATATCTGTTTTGATATTTAAAAAAGACTTTCGCTTTCTTACCTCTGCAAGAACTTGGGCTGCTGTGTAAAAGATGTTCAGGCAGTAGTACTTAGCAAACATCAACACAAGAGCATCAGTCAAGGCATTGATGCGGCCTTTCACAATGGTCTGGTCCACAGAAAGCATGAAGTACTCTGCTGCCAAAGGAGATCTTCCTGTTGTAAACATAAAAAAGACAGGGGATCTGTATTTTTGTGACAAACTGTGCTCAAAGACCATAACGTCTAGTAATTATTCAATAAGTTTGTAAAGTTAAATTAGATTTAACTAAAGCACACAAAACACATGAACTGGTAGGAGTAGAATCACCAGAGGCCAAACAATACCATATCACAAATACATATACATGGGGTAGGTAATGTTGGACAAACTAGCAATAGATAGCTACAAACTTCAATGGGTTGGATGTTTTCCAAAAAACAATAAAAACTAAAATCTAGGATGTGTTCATTTAAATCAACCTTTCGTTAACAAAAAGTACAAGTACAAGCTTTAGAAAACTGAGGCTCACTAGGCGCTGAAGGAAGATAGTATGCACCAGAGACATGAAGAGCTGTGTGGAGTGTTTGTGCTTTATGGATAGGTGGGACGATTACACTGAAGAAGTCTTGTCCCAGTTTCTGCACCTCCTCTCTTTTTGAAGCTGAGATTTCAGGTGACACAAACGATCTTTCAGATTAATCAACTCTTTCTTACAATGAGGAAGTTCACATTTAAATGGTCCCTGCAAAGTCTCACACTGTGACACCTAAGATGCCTGTAGATGATGACTATAAACATGGCATTTAAATGAATTATAATTTCTAAAATGAGACTTCCAACATGCATACTGGTAATGAGCCTCATTTCTGTGTAACCCTTGATGTTGTACGTAGTAAACTTTTAGGGTTTTCCCAGACACCTGACAAGTGTAATCTTTGAACATAGCAAAACACTCACCTTTTCAGATTACATTGTCAGCAAAAAAAAGTATTTGAGTGCATAGGCAATTTTAATTTAGAAATCTGCCAAAAAAAATGTAAAATGCGTTGTAAACTATTTTGTTTAAGTAACGTTAGCTAAATAGGTAAAACAGTTAACACTATCTCAACCTAACATTACATTGTACTAGTGAGCTAACACTTACTGTAACGTTGCTTCATTTATTTGCCACCGTTAACCACGTTAACGTCGAGGTTCAGGTCACATGTTACAGAATTAGCACGTTTGCCAAGCTGGAGTAAAGTCAAAGTTGGTAAATGATTAACAAGCTAACATTTATGCTAACTGAAGTTACCAAGCTTGAATGGGCAATGTTAACGTTAGTTAATACAGTTTATATGTCAGGCTTACGTATCTTGTAGTTCTTGTTTACGTGCAGACTGTCAATGAGATCTTATCCAACCTGAATTTTGCACACATTGCACTTAAAATTCGCTCTCTTCCAAACTGTCTCAAACGTAAAAAGCCACGGCTCCTCTCTGGCTGCGGACTCGGTCTCTGGCTCCGGACTCAGTCTCTGGCTCCTTCCTGCTGTATCCCAAGAGTATATGGCTGCAGCCTGGTGCGTCCCATGTCATCCGCCCCGTCTTATGCGGTCTCGTCTCATGTGGAGGTGTGTCCAACGGTAAATTCAGAGGGTCAAAAATACGAAATCGTGATTCATTTTCCAGACGGGTAAATTTGTGACCACATTTGTTGCAATTAATTGAAAAACGTTAATAACTGTTAAAGTAACAATTTTGCCATACACATAGTTTGCTGATTTCTGAATGTTATGGTTGTGTTGACCAGATAAATGCAGATTATTGTCTGGAATAAAATAAGCCTGCGTCAGCTATCGGCAATCATACAAATGAATATAATACTTTTCAAAGTAAAAGCTCGCGTCAACTATCGGCAATCATACAAATGAATATAATACTTTTCAAAGTAAAAGCTCGCGTCAACTATCATGCTAAAGCGCAGAAGTGGAAGATCAATACAATCGCAATCTGGCCCAAGGCCATGGTAGCAGAGATACGCCGTTTAATGCAGGACGGGTCCCAGAGACCCGAAGGCCGATGTCGCGGTAGTAGAAAAATACAACCGCGTTCTGCCCCGGGTCCCAGAGACCCGACAACATTCTGCCCCGGGTCCCAGAGACCCAACAGTCGAGGCCGTGGTAGTAGAAAAATACAACCTCATTCTGCCCCGGGTCTCAGAGACCCGACCCTGGGTCTCAGAGACCCCAGCATTCTGCCCGGGGTCTCAGAGACCCGACAGCCGTGGTAGTAAAATACAACCACATTCTGTCGGGTCTCAGAGTCATTGCCCGGGTGCCAGAGACCCGGTCTCAGAGACCCGACAGCATTCTGTCCCAGAGACCCGACAGCCGAGGCCACCTGTAAAGCTATCAGGGCCATGTTCTGCAGTTGTATTTGCAGGTTCAGTTAAGTGTGAAAACCATATAGAATATAACATTAAAAAGACTCTTGGAAAGAGTGTAACATGTTAATTTTTGTATTCTTGTTTTTGCTGTGTGCAGAATCAGATCCTTGTTATCCCTCCTCAGGAGATCCTGCCGTTAGTTGGCAGAAATGCGTCGCTGATGCAGGTTTCATCAGATGTAGCTACGTTAATATGGAACAACACAACCATAACATTCAGAAATCAGCAAACTATATGTATGGCAAAATTGTTACTTTAACAGTTATTAACGTTTTTCAATTGATTGCAACAAATGTGGTCGCAATTTACCCGTCTGGAAAATTAATTGCAATTTTGTATTTTTGACCCTCTGAATTTACCGTTGGACACACCTCCGCATGAGACGGGACGGATGACATGGGACGCTCCATGCTGCAGCCATACCCGTCTCAAACCAGTCGAGGCAGATGACCGTCCACCCTGAGCCATGGTTTCTGCTCGAGGTTTCTGCCTCCTAAAAGGAAGATTTTCCTTGGCTCTGTCGCCTACTGCTTGCTCTTTGTGGGAATTGTTGGGCTTCCGTAAATAACATCACAGAGTATGGTGTAGACCAGCTCTTTTATGAAAAGCGCAGTGAGATAACTGTTGTTGTGGTTTGGCGCTATATAAATAAAATTGAATTGAATGACCTGAACCTCAACTTCTTAGCCTCATAGTTGTTGTTTTACGCTCCTGGATCCGTCTTACATTCCCGCTGGTCTTCCTACGTTCCTGGATCCTGAGGTAGGTGATCATATCGTCACTGAAAATATATCTTTGATAGCAGGATCATTCTCAATCGTGTTGTAAAACCTTTGTCTTTCTTGGAGTTTATCCAGTCTAATACTTTCTTAAAAACGCATATCTTTTGCTATGGTTAGGCCTCATATCCAAACTACTCTGGCAGATGTAGTAGTGGCGATGTAGCCTTGGTAAATAATTAGCAGCTGGTAGCTAAATCTCCCCATCGGGGAATCAAACCCCCCGTCATCCGTGTGACAGGCGGAGGCGGTCATCCAAAGTTTCTGGAGTATAGTGGTTTTTGCTTTGGAACAAGTTGCACTATTTGAAATATGCCTTTGAGATACTAGAACTTCTTCACGTGGGACAGCAACTGACTCCCAACCTGATGGGAGCAATCCTGCGCTTTCAGACTAAGAGGGGCTGACTTTCATCCCGACTGCTTGACACTGGACATTGATCTGCCCCAGTGGGCACTATAGATTACTGCCTGAAGAAGCCAACAGAACCACATCATTTGCAAAGAGCATAAAAGGAATTCTAAGGTGCCCAGACTTGACACTATCCCACCTCCTGATGCACCTTGTTCATGTCCAGGAGTTGTGCTCTTTCCATCGCTTGACAATATTCCCATTTAGGGTCAGGAGTTCTCCTCCAATGCTGAAGACCGCCAAGGCCCGCTTTGCCCTCATGATTAGTCCAACGCATTGGCCGGGACTTCCTCGAGGCCGGAGCTGGAAGAAAAAATCTCCCCATCGGGGAATCTAACCCCGGTCTTCCACGTGACAGGCAGAGATACTGTCCATTATACTAACAAGGAACGCCGTAGCTTGAGTTTTGGCACATCAATCGATAGGTGGCGCTAATTCAGCATTTATGCCACTGTAAATACATGTAGGTATATTTAGGTTTACTACATATTTGCTGTCACTCAAATCCATGACAAAGCATCTGTGACTGAATCTAGTTCAAAATCTCTATGTGTCAAAAATGAACATGTCTAACAGCATTTTAAACATTTACAGTAAAATGTGAATGGTGCATTTCCCCCAAACATGCAAAAAGCCTTTCTCATCAGTTTCCGTAGTGTAGTGGTTATCACGTTCGCCTAACACGCGAAAGGTCCCCTGTTTGAAACAGGGCGGAAACACATTTCTTTCTTTGTGTTGACTTCACACAATCAAACTCTGCTGAGTTGAACTCTCAATACCTTTCACGAAAAAATCTCCCTGACGTGAAGTCGTGTCCAGGCCTACCGTAGTTTCCATAGTGCAGTAGTGATGGCATATTTTCCTCCTAACAGGCCTAGTCACAGTAAGCCCTAACTTTAATGATCACTTCCTTTGTACTTTTACGCAACTTTGTACTGATAAATGTACTACATTTCCCCACATAACCTTTCTAAACTGTTAAGATGTTGCTTCACACCTCCAAACACCATCATAAAAACACCCCACTTCAGTAGTAGTGAGTGGTGAAAGATTAGAAAGATTACAATGATTATTCTGCAAAAAATTCCCACACACACACACACACAGTTAAAAAAAGAAAACTTGTTATAAAACAAATATGACATCCAAATGTATTTTATTTTTAATTATCTGTGATGTACAAAGCAATGAAAGTTTAACCTGATTGTGAACCAGTTTGCGAACAAGGTTGTGCATCACATCAATGTCAGCTGGCTAACAGGAAACAATAAAACAACTCTATAAACATCAGCAAATTGCTCTACATCCATAATAAAAAAATCGGTGCTAACAGTGACTCTCTCCTTTACATCAGTAGTCATTAACTGAACCGAAAAAGTCCTGGTTAAGGTACAGACTAGTCCTTAACAGACAAACTCTTTTGTTCTGAAAAGAACTATTTGAAAAGTACGTACTGCATAAGGAAGAAAAGGAACACAATTCTAAATGAAACAACAGGAACTTTGTGTATCCCATCACCAATTTGATAAATTCAATAAGACAAGTTAACTATTTTCTTCTTTTACATGAGCTAGTAGTTATATTTCAACATACTTCTGTTGACATACTGTAGCAATTGAGTATCTACATAAGCTCTATATCTTTAAAAGGTCCCATGACATGGTGCTTTTTTGGATGTATACTGTATCTGAAGTCTCTTTTATATAGGCCTTAGTGGTCTCATAATACTGTATCTGAAGTCTTTGAAGGTGGAGGGTGGGGGGTGTGAGGCCTTGACCAACTGCCATTTTGCTCGTTTGAAAGCCATGATGTCTCTCTCTAATGGGTGGCGGGCATAGCCGAGAAAGGGGAGGTAACCTTGCTCCTTATGACCTCATAAGGGACAAGATTCCCAGATCGGCCCATCTGAGCTTTCATTTTCTAAAAGGCAGGACAGGATACCCAGGGCTCGATTTACACCTATCACAATTTCTAGCCACTGGGGGACCATAGGCAGGCTGGGGGAACTTATATTAACGTTAAAACACCTCATAAAAGTTAAATGTTCATGCCATGGGACCTCATTAAGTATGATGAATAAAAACATGAAAACAATAAAACAAACTGTGATGTACCGAGTCATGAAAGAAAAATGATTTTAAAGCACAAAACAGTTTGAGAAGGTTTCGCATCAAATCAACATGGACTGATGAAATTGTATACAGTCAGTTGATAATTACATCAAACATTTTCCTGGTCCCTTTGGGTTTGAATGAATTGTTTTTGATTTGTGAAGCATGTTCTATATCTAAACAATTAACCCTATTTAGAGACCAAGAACCTCGCAAGTCATTGCTCTTATTTAACTGGACACAGCTTCACATAGTTGCTTGTAAGTGACAACCTGAATCCTGGTTGAACAGGCTTAGTGAATGTGGTTTCAAAGGTGTAGAGGTGCCTCAGTGTGTTAGAGGAGACTCTGTAGAAGGACAGCGTGCCAGCAAGCCAGTCCAGATACACCCCAACTCTGCTACAGCCATCAGAGGGAAAAGCACTGCGCCACCCTTCCTTATAGTTGAGGTATGCCATAAGTGAGTGAGTGCTAGGAGTAAATTCGTGGGCAAACCCCACATTACCGTCGGTTTTCATGTATGAATAACACATTTTTCTTACAATTGTCCCACATACAATCATTACACAAACAGATAGAGGGGAACTCACACTCCACTCTAGTTCCCAGTAATGGCGCCCTGATAAGCTCTCTTTGCACAACACCTGATTATAGCCATCAAACCTATCTGGGTGATCAGGGTAGGCCTGCCGTGCTCCATGAGTTGCCTTCTTGTTTCCCTCAGACAGAATGAGATGGTAGTTTACAGTGTTTGGGTCCAGGTTGAGATCACAGGCATCTGATGGAGAGACCAAAACAATCAGTTATTCTGATGGTCAAACAGGTTTCTGGAGGAGAGGTGTTAGTACAGCATGTTTTTGAATTGCATGGAAACTTACACAAGATCAGATCACTTCTGTCTGTGATGGTCTCCACAGGAGGGAGTTGAAGTTTTGTAAAGTCTTCAGTGACCAGAATGCCGTTCTTGTAATGGTAGATGGTCGCTCCTGTGTAGTTCTTGTTTGCAATGGTTGCTATGAGGCAACGGAATCGACTGTTGTTCTTCTGTGCTTGTGCAAAGTGATGAAAAGCGTTGGCTTTTTCTCTCATTTTGCTAACAACTTCAGCTGAGTAGAACCATGGATCTTCATTGGTACTTCCTAATTTAGGGAAGTGCAAGTAGTAAACCATCACATCAAGGTCGGTATCACCACTTTCCACTGAGGTGAAAACAAAGCACACAACATTGTCTACACCTGGAGCAAGAACCACTCTGTCCAGCTCTGTCTGATTTGGGACGATCTTTGTTCCCTCCATGGTATCTACACAGGATCTGATGATGTTGATTTCTCTCTCTTTACGATCCAGCCACTTGGTTAGATTTTCACGACTGAATGGTGACTTGTCTCTGTCTTCAAAGAGTTGGTCTAATGAGCTCTCATCTTCTTTTCCTTCACGGATTGAGGGAAGTTTCTTTGCCAAAGCTTGCTGGAGGTTAGATACATAACTACCACACAATTTTTGGAAAGTGCTGAACTCTTCTCGAATCTGTGGAATCTGCTCCACCATATTGTCTTCCAGAGAATCGTTGCATCTTATTTCTTTTTCCTTTAAATCTTCTAGACTATACTGCGCCTTGTTCACTAGTCCATCGTTGATCTCTTTCTTAAGCTCAGCAACTTCGGAGTGGAAATTCTTTAGCGGCATCAGCCAGATCTGCATTGGAACAGCCTTCTCTCCTTTTTCTCCCAGTAGATGTGAGAGTTGTTCGTAGGTCTTCACTGCATCTTCAAATGTTGCAGGGTTTCTATCAAGAATGAAGTCTCCGTAGAATTTGCAGGATAATTTCTTAGTCAGGGCTTTTTCTTCATCAGTCAGCTTGAGTTCAGCTTTCGCCTCAATTTCAAGCAACGGAATCTTCTTTACCGCAGCGTACATGCTGACCTGGATGTCCTGAACACTGCTGGCCTCTAACTTCTCACTGTCAAACACAAAGAAAGCATTTGCCCCATAAAGGATGCCTGTGACTAGATGTGTTGCTGAGCTCTTCTTAATGACATCCATCTGTTGGGTTTGCATGGATAGTTGTTCAATCATCAACTGCTTGAAGTTGGTGGTAGCTTTGTATTGGCACGTCACTCTGCTCTGATTCTTGAATTTCTTCTTATCATTCAGATACTTGGCAGATCCTCCGACTTCTATCAGTCCACCCAGGACACTGGCCTTCAGAGAAGCTTCAACACCCAGAAGATTGCACTTGGATTCAGTGGTGTCAGATGTATCCATGTAATAGTTACTGAAGGGCTTAGGGATTTCGCTTATCTTGCCTTGTAGAGTTTATCATCCCACAATGTCAAACCTAAAGAATTTAGAAAACATCAGTCATCTGATAATCATTTTAATGTGAAGTCACAGAAAATGAAAAATCATTTAGATACAGCTTCTATATTCATTGCTGGATTCATTCTTTAACATGAACCTACTTAATATAGGAACTACTGGATTGAGAGGGTATGGTGACATTATACAACAATATTAATTTAATTGCATAACAACACATTAAACTTAATGTGCCCTTAACATTTGAGAGAAAATGGGAGAATTCTAGTGTTTAGTGTGTGTGTGAGGCGCGTAGTTGGTAATGGACCAAGGTGGCACTGGCCTGGCCACTATTCTCACTGCCCCGTCCAGCCAAGTTTGATCAAAACATGTTTTGTTTTGAAAAATATTCAAATGTATGTAGAAAAAGAAGTTAGTTTGTTTATTGTGTCTTCTCTTGTGACTAAAAAGAAACAGTTTATATAATAAAGGTATAAAATATAATAACAGTTACAGTGTAGCATGAGAAAATAGGGCAACCCTAGTCCTGAGAGGTTGTAAAACAGACATAATTTTGAGCTTAAGTTCCGTAACTAAGCAATCAGCGCTGGACGGGCCCTCGCTGTGCGAGTTGGGGTTATTGGTTAAGGCCGCTCCTTGTGACTCTGCATGTGCTCGGCACTCAGACAATGCAAATAGTCACCCATGAAAAGGGAACTTCCGGCTGAGTTCAAGGATACCTTACACAGCACTCTATGTCATACAATTCATTAGCTGTGAAAAGGTGCCTGGCTAAACCATAGGGGGTGGGCCAAACCACGACCAATGAAAACAGGAGCTCTATGCTGAGTTCAATGATACCTCGCAGACACTACCTTAAATAGCTCACCGGTTATGAAAGGGGGCGTGGTTTAATTATGGGGGCGGGCCAAAACATGACCAATGACAAACAAACTCTTTGTTGAATTCAATGATACCTCACACAAGACTCTACATCAAACATGTCCTTAGTAAGTTAGAAAATGGGTGTGGTTAACACATATTTTCACCAATCAAAAAGGAACTCTCTGCAGAGTTCAATGATACCACACACTAGACTACCGTACACAGTTCAAAATCCACACAATGGGGCATGGTCTGAGTACATTGGCGTGGTTAAAGTATAGGGGGCGGCTCAAGTTTCATGTAAATCAGATGATATTTGTCATATAAGGCTGATTTCCTGTTGCCAGTGGGGGGCGTTAATCCATAAGTCAATATTGGCCTGTAAATGTCCTTAGGCCTGGACCCTTGTTGATTGTGGGAAACTTTAAGCAGATATGACAACATACACTGTAGTTACAGCTAATTTCTCGTTCATTGCTAAACACTCACGTCTAATTTCCACAGAACGTCTGCAGATCCGCTCCGGAGCGGCAGCAGAGTCATTAGGTTTCCATTAAAGTCAATGTATGTATTTTCATTGACTGCTGAGCGACTCCGGAGCAGATACTCAGAGCCAGAGGTGGGTAGAGTAGCCAAAATTTGTACTCAAGTAAAACTGTTGTTACTTCAGAATAATATGACTCAAGTAAAAGTAGTCTTCCAAATAATTACTTTAGTAAGAGTAAAAAACTGCTTGATGAAAAAACTACTCTAGTAGTGAGTAACTGTTGAGTAACGTCTGATTTATTTCTTAACACAAGCATCAACCAGACAGACAAAAATACAAAATAATCATCTTTAGGCAAATTATAGTTCATCCAATCAATAAAATAAATTAAAATTAATTTATTAATTACAAAATAGCTTAATTGAGAGACTTGTCACATCAAATTTGGATGGATACTGCATGTGCAAAACATACTGTATGTAATCTAAAATACAAAAACTAAAACTACCACTACGTTTCCTCAGGTTAGGAGTTTTGGAATGCTGACATGTCCGTTTGTTTTGGTCGACCCAGAAGACGACGCACAATGTAGCTGCAGTTTTGCACTATTCCTCAGGTAACCATGCTTTCACTATGAGGCACAATTTTTTTTTCTTTTAATAAGTTTTAAGGAGTTTGTAAATAAGTATAGCACCTTGACTTTTAGGTCTATTTCCTGTTGCCACTAGGGGGCTCTATGACTTTGACCAAAAATATCAAAATGTATATTGTAGAGGGCGCTAGCGAGCCATTTTTGTGCACCTCTTCCAACTTCGTCACAACTACATTATAGAATTACAAAAACATTGCTATTTCTTTTAATAGTAAGGTTACCACTTTAAGAAATTATTTCAGAGTTCGTTTAAGATGAACTGTGACCGTCAGATATATTTAGAAATATTTTTAATAAGAATGTAGCCATCACTTACCTGGGATCAGTCGATCTCTGCGAGAATCATAGAGCATTCCCAGGGTGAAAGGTCGACCCAGGGCAGCAACGGTCATGTTATCTGAGGCCATTTCTCCAACCAGTTGAGGAAAGTGAACACAGCCTTTTAATACTTAATGTAATGTACAGAGTGTTGACAGTTTCTAACACTGGAAGTCAACTCTCCTCTTTTACACACACAGGACAACAAAGCTAAGAGACGGACAGACTGACGGTCTATAGTGATTAGAAATACAGTATTTCTCTGTAGAGTCTAGTCTGACACTGACAGTTTTACACAGTTCAGTAAAAGTCTAGTTTAGCCTCACCTGGTGAAGTTGTGTAGATCAGAGGAGTTGTGTAGTGCGAGTCTTCTAACTGAAGCTTCCAGTGTGATGATCTGACGCTGTGAGATTCCTTATATCCTGTCAGTAAACCTGTGACCCCTCCCTTTCACATGCCTGCTGCACACCTGGAATCTGTTCACTTTGGCAGGTCACCTTTGCAAGTGATATAAGAAAAAAACCCTTTTTTTATGTAACAGGCCCCCAGGCATGGGAGTTAACATTGCAGGATGACAAAGATTAATAAAGCGAAACCACAAGTCCTTTCCAAATTCTAAATTGTGGACCCCGATTCCTCTCCTTTTATCCTCTCCATCTTACTCCCGCCCACAGGAGATTTGAGTCGAGGAGTCGAGAGGAGTCGAGGCAACAAGCATTTCATAAACACGAGACAACTTTGTCCCGGAGCCGTGGATTAAATGTGATGTGCTGCACATCAGCAATCTTGGGTTGTATCCACATTTAAGTAGTTTTGAATGGAAGCACTGGCTAAATAAATTGCATTTGCAAATGCATTTCATAATTCAATTATATAATATGACTGACATTGCTGTGTGTCAGAGAAAACCAAAACGTATTTTAGAGTTTTTAGAGTTCAGAGTTCACCAAGATCACCTCAAGATTAGTACCAAAACGACCCTGACCTCCAATACTTGGATAAAGTTAAATATTCCATTCAATTTTAAGACAAATGTATATAATATAATATCTGGGGCGCTGCAAAGGACTCAGCCTACATGGGGCACATGTTCTTACTAGGTTAGTTAGAGGCCGCTCCTGTCCAGGATATTTAATGAAGTTGATGTTGTTGCATCATTTTTGCAATCTTGGGTTATATCCACATGGTTGAATGCACTTATTATATTATGCTTTGTCCACAAGCATCAGTTAAATAAATGTAATGTAATGCAAAAGATAATAGTAAATATCCATCCGAAAAATGAAACTATTTAATTAGAGTACTAACGTTTGACTGCGTGCCTTAGAGGCCACATTCTCTTTGTTTGAAAGATTAACTTTTACAATGTCAAAACAGATGGAAATATCTCTGGCACACTTTTTTCTGAAGCGTTCAAAAAGCCAAACATTGTAACAAAAATACACAAAGCCTGAAATCATCAAGTAGCATACTTAGAAGGGACTGACAATATGATAATCTAATATGTTTAAAAATCAATGCAAAGTAAGAAATACAGCTGTGACATACACTGACCAAAATTATAAATGCAACACTTTTGTTTGTGCCCCCAATTTGCCCCAAAATTCCCCAATGAGCTCAAAGATATAAGACTGGTTCTATGTAAAAAAAGGCTTATTTCTCTCAAATATTGTTCACAAGTCTGTCTAAATCTGTGTTAGTGAGCACTTCTCCATTGCCGAGATAATCCATCCACCTGGTGTGACCACCATTTGCTCATGAAACATGGGGGCAAAAACAAAAGTGTTGCGTTTATAATTTTGGTCATTGTAGTTGCTTACAATGATTCAAATAATGAATTCAACAAATCAAGGAACCATTAAGTTGTGTGACTCAATGCACTGTTTTATGTGGAAGATTTGTGATTTCTTACTTGACATACATGTAAAAAATATCCAGTGTTGGCTTCTTATGACCTTTAAGCAGCAGTGGTTACGGTTTCAAAAGGAAGAGAAACTGGGTCAAATACATGACTAGTTTTCTGTGTTTTAGTTTCTGTTGAAACTACAAACAGGTTTTACACTTCTTACACAAGAGACTTTGCAGATAGGACCCCTCCCTCACTTGAAACGAGAGACTATTTCCAGTTATCTGCTTTTTGTCCCACAACCCACTGCAAAGATTAAAGTTTTTTCAAAAGTTCTTTCTCAAGGACCTTCTAGAAAGAGGAGAAATCACTCAACATGAACATTCTTGTATGTCAGTAGACTCACATATCTCACACCAACACCAAACAAAGCTCACACAGCAGTGTGTATTTTAGAGCTCACTGAGGCTGTGTTGATTACTAACTACTTTGGCAATAGAGACATACGAGCGCATATTATCCCGCCCTCACCTGAGGGGAAAATAACTCCCATTCTCCATTGACTTGTATTGCGTGACGGTTCCTCCTTGTCAATTTTGTCTGCTAGCAAAAAAACAGAAAAATGCCTAAAACCTGGCAGAGTGCATACAGACATGAGTGATCAGCAGAAAGACTGTGGCATCCTGACGCTGAGCTAAAGTTATGTCAACGTTACATGTGTGAGCATCACTTACAGACTTCAAAAGACAAAAGACAGCTAGATGACAGAAGAGAATGTTATTAGAAAAGACTTGACAGGGTCATGACATTCACTTTTGCACACAAGATACTTTGCAGATTTAACTAACAGATTTATGACATTTACTTCTTCCAAAGTCTGGTTGGAGGCTTCCCTCACTTCCAACAAAGCCTATAGTAGTTGCATCTCTGCTTTAAATAAATCTTTAAATAATCTCTCTCAATAAACCTTCCAGCAAGAGGTGAAACCACTCAACATGCATGTTATTTTTATGTTGGTAAGCTTATAACCAGTGTTTCAACGCAAGTGTCTTTGCTATTTTAAGACCGATGCAGTTAATTTCCCCGTCCCACGCCCTAGTTGTTTAAATAGCAAATGCACTTGCGCCCATGGGCATGCTGGTCTTACAGGGGGTGTGTTCAGGTGCATTCTTGGCATATTGGTTTCTTGCGGCAGGAGAAAGTGGTTGCGCCATTGACCAACAAAAACCTGGTTTAAAGTCAATAGCGCAGCATTTCATTGAATTTTAACAGTGCATTAGTGAAATGCACCTGGGCTCTTGCACAGCGCAGGCACACTATGCTACACACACACACACACAGGCAAAAGATTAAAAATATAAATATTACGGTGCAAATCCACCATTACAATAGCAATGCGCCAAAGTCCAAACGTGCCTGGTTTTTAAAGGGTGTGGGAGATGACACTTTGATTGGTTGATTGCATGTTACCCAGATCACACCTATGGTTAATTAAGACACTAATTACAACCCTTTAGGACCATGTGCCCGGTGCACAGACCCTTTTTTTCAGCCGTCAAACTAGCAAAAGTGGATTTGGACACGTCCTAAATGCACCTCCGCCAGGTGCTTCATGCTGTGCTCTTAGATCGTTATAATAGGGCCCTGAGTCCCCCTTTATACCCCAACGTCTATCAAACACTGCTGATTGCAATTTTAGCTGCAAGACTAAGCAGGTATCTTGTTCTACATTTGTTACTGGACAGTAGTGAACATATACGGCATTTACATAGAGAAAGCTCCAAAAGCCTTTTTATACAATCACCAAATAAGAATTACAATAAACAATTATACACTGTACCATTTGAGAGAAACAGGTAAAAGAGCAAAGATACCAATATATACACAGCTATAAAAAAAGTAAAAACACTATATCTTTACAATAGTAAAACTGCACTCTTATTTATTTTCAGAAAGTAAAGGAAGTGAAAGCAATGGAAACACTACATTCATTACTATTTAGAGATCCAGTGTGATGAAGGAAAACTTGCTGCATGATGCTGGAGAGAGGCAGGATTAGTCACACTATTCTTTGTTACTGTTATGCACCTGTAGTTAAAATTGGTATTTTGTAAAATCTATATTTTTTCTTTAAAGAAACTATTGAGTAGTGTGAAGTCACTAAAATCAATTACTCTGGCACCAGAACTACCCAAACACAAGTACTGACTTGAGTTGTGTATGCACAACATTTTGCACACGGCCTTTTGTCCAGGCCTTTTTTAATGGGGTCACAACAAAGCAGCTAGGTTTTCCACATACATTTCATTAAGATTGACGACCAATTTTCCCAACCATTGGAACACTTTTCATATCCTCGTTGGCGCCAAAGGCAGCGTGTCAGTCTCATAATCTGGAGGTAGTGAGTTCAACCCTCACAATGGGCAGGTGATGCTGAATATACATTGATAGGTGGTTGTGCATGGGAACCCTACTAAGTAGGCTTCCAGAGTATTTGCATAACAAAGACACAAACATGGATGTTGTGATAAGATGGTGTTGCCTATTGTTTCTGAGATCAACATTAACTTCCGAAGTTGAATAGCTATTGTGTATTAGAGGATGGATACCCGACCCGAACCCGACGGGACCCGACGGGTCGGGCCGGGTTCGGACAGATTTTTAGAAAGGATACTCGGGTTCGGGTCGGGCTCGGTCACATCAGCGCGATAAGGCATTGAACATTTTCAATTTAAAACAGCTTAAAATAAATGTCAAATATTACCCTAACATCCGTCTTCCTGTGTGCGGACATGTGTTAAACTAGCTGTGACAACGAAAGACGTGCGTGTTAAGCTCCATGTGGCAACGCAACGATGGAAGATGTTAAAAAGAAGTTGGCCGCAGGAGATTTTAAAACTATTGAAAACGAAGGAAAGTCAGCTGTGCATTGATGCGCTCATCTGTTGACATTTCCGAATGCCTTCCTACAATTGCTTAATAAAAGCGGCTTTCCACACAAACAAACGTACAAGTGTCATTAGTATGAGAAACAAATGCGATTTTAACTGTGTCGGGCTCGGGTCGGGCTCGGACAGAAATATCTTAATGCCTGTCGGGCTCGGGTCGGGTTCGGTTACTGCTCTGTCGGACGCGGGCCGGGCTCGGACAGAAAAATCCGGCCCGATCCGCACTCTATTGTGTATCCGGTAATATTAGAGAAGAGCTCTTGTTGACACTGTAGGCGGACAATTTAGAAAATGTAGATACTTTACACTGTCAACTCTCAAATCTCCTCTGAATCAACATGTGCACATTTTCAAGCCTCGTTGGCATGCCGACCACCATCTACAATAGGTAATTCACTGGCTACCTATGGATTTCTTTCTAGGAGCGGTTCAAAATTACATTGCACTATTTTATATAAACATAAGTAAATCACTGGCTAGCTATGCATGAGTACCTCATACCTTTTACCAGGTTCAGGTGGTTAATAGGTATGGTCAAATGAAGCTTCATTAAGCTTTCTGAACAATGTTCTCAATTTTCTGAAAGCATTCACTCAGTAGTGTTTTATTATTGGTTGTGCATCTGTGATTGCCCTACAGGTGCTCTCAGTCCAGCACCTCTCCCGCTCATCTTTGTTAGTTTTACACTGTCCAGCAAAAATCACTGACACCATACCTCACACTCATCCATGCATACACATTCACCACTGACTAAACTGACTGCCACCATCATTGAATTATCATTTATTTTGTTGTAGTCATATTCTTGCGTTTCCTTCAACCTTTGCACACGGTCTTTTGTCCTGGCCTTTTCATGGGGTCATGACAAAGCATCTAGGGTCGATCTTAGCCTTTGTGTGAGTAAATAGGTTTCCAGAAACAGTGTTTTTATTAGGATTGTCGACCTAATTGTTAGTTTTTCTGAAATTTTCCTAACCATAGCAGCAGCTTTCATCGCCTCGTTGGCGCAGTAGGCAGCGCGTCAGTCTCATAATCTGAAGGTCGTGAGTTCAACCCTCACACGGGGCAGGTGTTTTAAAATAAAAAAAAACAACTGATGCTGAAAATACACTGTCTTTCAGGTGGTTGTCAGATGTGCCTTCATCAACAGTACTGTGTTATCTCATAGGAAATAACTGGAAGAAGAAGGAGACTGGAAGCCACCCGTCTCACCAATGTATTTCTTAGCATTTATTTTCAGTCTGTGTTACAAGATTTGCAGTGAACGTTGTGTTGTCCAGCAGAAAGGCAACAGGTGTGTTACTTTTCAACTATGATTTATACCATAGCAGTGCAAGCATTTTGCCCAGGTTTGATTTTCATCCACTGCAGTTGCATTTGGTTTTGAAGCCATATACAACATTAACATTACATGTTTTACCCAGGTTTCTTCTTTTATTCAGTGATATTTCTATTTCCTTGCGGGAGTCATCCCAAAAGGATTAATAAAGATAAGTCTAAATCTATCTCAGAAAAAAGTTTAAAAAATCTGAAAATCTTCAGGGGATATATCTCAGTGGTAGAGCTCATACTTTACATGTATGAGGACCTGGCATCTCCAGCAGGTATTATAGTAGAGTCTTTAAAAGAGCTGCTAAGATATTACCTCCTGTGGTAATCTGACTGGTAGGGTTATAGAACGTAGTGGTAGACTAAAACTTCCTGGGACACAAACTAAGCGGTATGCTCTCTCTCTTATACCTAAGACTATCAGACAGCACAACAAGCACTTTAAATATACATGTTTTACAGTCTATTTTAGTCTATTTTACTGTATTTATGTACTTGTACTGTGGTATATTAATTGTAATTCGCTCCAGTTTTAATGTTGGTTACAATATTCTAAAATAAACAATGTCAGAGTAAAATTGCAAAGAATGATGGGTGTTGATAAAAAACTTTAACAAGGTATTGGCTCATTATTGCTTCAGTAGACTCTTTCAAGATTCTTCGAGGTAATCAGAAAGCTCACCTAAAAGATAGTTGCAAGCAGGGTTCTAAATTAACACCCGCCAACCCGCCAAATGCGGGTTGAAATTCATTTAGGCGGGTGTTTCTAAAAACTTACTAGCCAGTTTGGCCGGTGATGCAAGAGCATTACATGCATGATACACAAGGCTCTGTTCACGGCTTATCTATCCCCCTGGCAGTACTTCCTACATTTCCCAAGAACACTGTGCTGTGATGCTGCGTGATGACATTTCATACGCCCATTGGCTGTGCGCAGTTTGCAGTGAAACCAGCACAAGAAACCATGGAAACAAACGAAGCCAGAGCAGGGAGCATAGACTGAAAGAGGAGGGATTTAGCTAAAAGATTAGCTAAACTAAATGCGGTGGTTGGGACAGACTTCTGGCCGCAAGAAGAGGAACGAGGCAAGGGATGACGATATTGACAGAAAAACAAAGAAAAGAAAATGTAATGCCAAATGTGTTTGATCACAAAAATGTTGTCATGTTTTGTCAGGATTGACGCATGTACGCAAAAGAAAAAAAACAAAATGAACAATTTTGTGGTAGGCACCAATAATTTTGAAGTCGAGGCAGTAAAGGACCATGAAAGTGTCATCCGGAGAGCCTAAGGATTAAAACGGCCAAAACAGGTCGTATTGAAGAGAGCCTTGCTGGGAGAAACCTCACTTTAATGAAGACGTCTGAGTTAGAGAAGATGCAACTACTTTTTTGAAATGCACACGCCATTGGGAAAAAGGGCAGGCCTTTCACCGACTTCACATGGATGTGTGAGTTAGTGAATTAACGTTACTATTTACATGTTTCAGAAACAGTGTATTTAACACAATTCAGAGTGCTTCCATAGACACAGATAAAACTTTATGTTTGATTGTTTCAAAAAGAAGAAAAAACGTGTTGTAGGCGCTAACAGTGGCTTCCTTTACACAAAAATGTATTTCAGTGTGGACAGGAAGAAAGGCTTGAAGATAGGAATAAGAAAACATTTTAAACAAGTGTTTGAAAAGTTCCAAAGCTCTATAGAAATGTCTAATATTGTGAGACAGTTTTGTTTTGTTTATGAGGAATGGGAGAACCCTCAAAATGTGAATTACAGATTTTCCAGCCCCAGACCGTAGACAGCAGAGCAGAGTGGCGCAGCTGAAGTGTAATGGGCTCTTAGCCCAGAGGTCGATGGATCAAAACCATTCTCTGCTAGTTGCTGAGATCTGTATCAGCATTAAGACTATGTCTAGACTGTAGATGTAAATCATGCATCTGCTGCTGCAAATGTCTGAAGTGAAATGTCTACTTGTGCAAAATGGTAAACTTAATGATATGTCATGAGGTAATATCTTTTGCAGCTTTTTTAAAGACTCTACCATAATACCTGCTGGAGATGCCAGGTCCTCATACACGTAAAGCATGCGCTCTACCACTGAGCTACATCCGGAGGCAGTGGCAAGGTACCGATGGGCCCAAAGGACTGCCGCTTCTGCCGTGACAGATGTAAAGCAAGGAACATGTTCAGAGAAGACATTGATAAGGACTTTTGGTCAACACCAAGGTGCTTCTGGAAAACCGTTCGCCACCTCAGGAGAGGGAAGCAAGGAATCATCCAAGCTGTGTACAGTAAGGATGGGACATTGTTTACTTCAACTGAGGAGGTAATAGGGCGGTAGAAGGAGTACTTTGAGGAACTCCTGGATCCAGCTGACACGTCCTCTGTGGTAGAGGCAGAGGTGGAGGATGATGGGGGATTGTCGTCAATTTCCCTGGTGGAGGTCACTCTAACATTAAACACTAGTTAGCATGTTTAATCACAATAGTTTTCTGCACATCTACTAATACCACTCTGATCATATTCCCTTCCTCAATGCTTCATAAAGAAACAAAGAACAATCACCAATGACAGAGAGCACATTAAGTGAATTATTAGTCTCTGTCAGCTTCACACTCAGAAAGGAATATCACGACTCATCATCATGATCAGCAAAACCAAACACTCTAAAAACACAAGCCTCAAGTTAGAAACTCTAGAAATGATGAAGTATAGTCTTGGCTAGACTGAAGGGGGAAACTGCATCTCATTCACTGCAGGGTGATTGTCACTCAGGGTTCAGAGGGACTTTTTTTGCTAATCGTTACGTGCTCCAGATGACTGAGGTGAGAAAATCTATTTAGATCTTTAAGAAGACCGATATGTAGATTGAATTAGATTTTCAGTCACTGTTGTCTCAATACTTCAATGTCAGCCTACTTATTCTCTACAATAAATGCTCCAGTCATTTCTTTGCATTACTACTGGTTCTTAACAACGGCCAATCTCTTCATTCTCAGACCAAAGGATGGTTGAACCTGCTGCATTTAGACTTCAGCTACTGTTCCAACCTCCACACCTCAGTAAAGTGAAAAACACTTCAATTAAAGGGGAGCAATGCAGTTCTGGCCATTTCTTGGCTGTTTTTGCTTGCAGGTTTTCTCTATCAAGCTCCACCTCCAACTTCTGAATAGATATTTGGCAGCTCCTCTGTTTCCTTGTGTCTGTCTCCTCCCTCTTTCAGTGTGCAGTTTCCTCTTTCTCTGTTCCTCCAACAATGCTTTCTTAAGTTTCTGTTTCCCTTTTACCGGCTCAGTTATGACAAAACTGTGAAAAACACCAAAAGAAATCCATCGCTACCTTGTTAGCAAGACCTGATATCACGCTACACTTCCACTGAGTCGGCAACTCGCTGACTGAAAGTCACAAGGGGGGGGGGGGGGTTCAGCTCACAGGCGCTAGGGGGGAGCGAGATGACCACCATTCAACTCATTCCAATGACTCCGAAGCTGTTATGTTGGGTAAATTAAGCTAAAAATAAATGTACAGTATAAGTTCTAATGTTTATTTTTTCCCAGTGTGACTCCCAAGACATATGAGAAGTGTTTTAGAGGAGACCGGCTTAGCCCATACTGCTCTGTGTGTGATATCAGAAAGGGAAGATTCATGTTCCCTTTAAGGTCCTACAATAAGGTGACCAGATTTTTCAAACAAAATCCGGGGACATTTTCAGCTCAGAAGCGTAAATACCTCCAAAACACGTCATGTTTTTAATTTTTGTAAAACTTAAAACGGGGACACTAGACCTAGAGCTGAGTATCGGATACAATATAAACTATTGAGGAAAGATGTTCCTTTGACATTGATGCAGTATGAAACGAGATTGCTGCAGTCGGCAGCAGAGAAACAAGCTACAATGGAAGTTAATGGGATAATTGTCCAGCTTGTATTTACGTTCATAAAGTGCTCGTTTTGCTGCTGACAGACTCAGATTAATATTCTAAGTGTCTGATAACATTATGGAAAGGATTTCTAAGGAGGTCGACCTTTCTGTTAAAGATTAAGATCATTTTTTAAAAAAAATAAAAGTCCGCGAAATAGTGTTCGCTAAACCCTCCAGACTCCATGTAAATAATCAGTGATTTTAGCATTGTAAAATATGGCTTTCTAAAACATCTCTGAGCTCTGAGCAGAGCTGCTCGATCGGCTCCGTTTGGTCAGAGTTTTCTTTCTTTCATTCCAATTTTGGGTCTGTCAGTCACAGTGAAAACATGGGACATTACCGGGGACAGATCCAGCCGGGGACAGGTCACCAAAACCGGGGACTGTCCCCGGAAACCGGGGACGTCTGGTCACCCTATCCTACAACCATTTTTAACATTCAAGTGACCTCAGTGCAGCACAAATATTCTAATAGCCCAGTTTGTTCTGAAAAAAATGATGTTGATATCTTTACTGTAGACAACAGGGTGGATGTTTTACAAGCTTTTATAGAAAATAGAAGCAGACGGACAATGAGCTATAAATATGACCTTATGTCTCAGAGGGTTAAATAATAAGTTGCTGAGCACACACAGTTACTGGAGTTAGAGAAAATGACGTCCCAAACGGCACATACTTGTGTGTACTGCTCTTGTGCAAAGACATCCATCTTTTTTTTTGTTGATTAGATTACATTCAACTTTATTGTCATTGTGCAGAGTACAAGTACAAAGACAACGAAATGCAATTTGTGTCTAACCAGAAAAGTGCAATGTGATATACAAAGTACAGACAGGTGGTGCATGGGCAGGACAAGAAATATATTGCAGTGTTATTTTTAGTTTTTTTAATGGTTATTAGCATTTTTCAAGAACAATTTTCAGTCTGATTGTGTGTTGGCCCGGTCGTTGGTTAGTTAGCAAACGGTAGCTTCCATGCTACATAACTAAGCCAGACAGAGCTGTCCCTCATCTGGTGATAGAACCCTGTTTTCCCCCCCGTCCTGTTGGCTCAGAGCTCCACAGACTCAGTCCACAGGTACAAATTAGTTTGAGAGGTTGTAATCACTGAGTTGTGGTTATGAGGAAAAATGAACTAGAATTAAAAAAAAGTATGTAAATGTTGCACTACACGCTTGCAGCTGTCATTCTGTTCATTGAAATATCAATCTACACATTTGTGAATATTTTTTCTGTGACTTCACATTTAGACTACCGGTGTGTGAATATTTTCTACAAGTGCAAATTACAAATTCAGATTTTGTTTTACAAGCTCTCGTGTTTTTTTCATTGTGTGACATCAAATTAAGATCCCACGTGTGTGAATATTTTTGCAAGTGCAAATTTTATTTTTACAATTTCTGCAAATTTAAACATATAAGTTCAGATTTTTTTGTTCTGCAAGATCTCACCTATTGCCCCATATTTCCCTTCATATGAGTCAGAGCCAGCAGCACTAAGGAAGAGTAGCCTCGCCTACAGCGAGAGGTGGCGACCCACGGGGAAACGTTGGTTTCCCAGTCAGTTCCAGTAGTACAGGTGAGAATGTGGTGGATAAAACCAGGACTGTGGGCCGGCGGTGTTGGTACGTGAGTGGAAATACATCCAACATGCTAAAGCATATCCAACGCCATCACCCAGACATGCCAATCACTGGAACGAGACAAAAAAAACTGTCCAACGTCTCCTCCCTACAGTGCTTAACCAGCCTTTAGACACAAATACAAATAGGGCCAAAAAATCACTGAATCAATCAGGATTTACACATTACCTTCAATGCCTTACAACATGCAAACCCGTCCACCGGGACTTCAGTGTACCGTTCCACCCCTTTAATACATGTCAATCAAGCTGAGTCTGTAAAGGCCACACAGTCTGATTAGTCAAGTGGAAACACCTGTGGGAGTGGAACATGGCTGTGGAGAGAGATGGGCATTCAAACAATGCACCTTTTTCACATATTGAAGTAGGAAAAGCAAAGGTAGAAATAAAAATAAATTATGGCTAAACTCAGTTTACAGTTTTACACTGGACAAAAGGCATTACAAATTCAAGGAAGTAGGTGTTAACCCTTTCAAGTAAAGTTGTCCACCATGGACAAAACATACTTAAAGACTGACTATAACTTCAGTCAATTTCAAAGCTTAGCATGTTTTATTACTTTCACTCACGTTAGTTTTCCACATACTTCCTACTACCACTCAAATCATATTCCCTTCTTCATTCCCTTCTTCAGTACTCCATAAAGAATCAAAGAACAATCATCAATGACAAAGAATATATGAAGGAAATCATTACTCTCTGTCAGCTTCACGCTCAGAAAGGAATATCACGACTCATCATCATGGTCAGCGAGACCAAATACTTTAAAAACACATTGCTCAAGAAACGCTAGCATTGATCCCTGAAAGTATAGTTTTGGTTAGATTGAGGTGGGAAACTGCATCTCATTCACTGCAGAGTGATTGTCACTCAGGGTTCAGAGGAACAGAAGCTAATCGTTAGGTGCTCCAGATGACTCTGAGGTGAGAAAATCTATTTAGATCTTTAAGAAGACCGATATGTAGATTGAATTAGATTTTCAGTCACTGTTGTCTTAGTACTTCAGTGTCAGCCTACTTATTTTCTACAATAAATGCTCCAGTGCTTTCTTTGCATTAAACATAATAACATAAGTGTTACATGTGAATAATCAATGTATGGTTAATCAGGAAGCTCACATAAAAGATAGTTGCAAGGTCTACCAAATGTTTAACGTTACAACCCGTAAGCTGTTTTGAACCTTAGATGCCACCTTCCCTGAAAATGTCAATCACCGATTTTTCATCCCCTGAGAGCAGAGCGGAAGTGTGCTGGGCCCATAAACCAGAGGTTGATGGAGCAAAACCATTCTCTGCTATTTGTTATGCTATCAGCATTAAGTCTATTTCCAGTCTGTTAACAAAGTGTCTGTTGCTGCAAGTGTCTGATGTGAAATGTCTCCACTTGCAGAAGAGTAAACTTAATTGCATGTCAAGTTTCATCTATAAAAATGGAAGCTACAGTGCTCATACCCACCATGACACCCATAAAAACTGGAGCGTAATACAATAAATATATTACAGTACAAGAAAATAAATACAGTAAAATAGAGACTGTAAAAAATGTACGTTTAATGTGCTTGTTGTGCTGTCTGATAGTTTGAGGTATAAAAGAGAGAGCATTCCGCTTAGTTTGTGTCAGAGGAGGTCTTAGTCTACCACTACGTTTTATAAACCTACCAGTCAGATTACCACAGGAGGTAATATCTTTTGCAGCTTTTTTAAAGACTCTACCATAATAACTTTAGTATTGACTTGCCATTTGAATTCAGCAAGTGCTTCATGTTGGGGCAGTTGAACATGACAATGCTACAGACTGTAACTGAAGATGGATGCCATTGTAAACACATTCAGATCACCTCAAATGGAGACACTGATGATTATTGTGTTCATAAGTGCTTCTCTTTGGGGTTGTCTTGGTAGTGAGTTCATCATCAGACATATCTCTGAACAAATGCAGATTCACAATTCTTCCCAACAATAGTAAAATGAATAACTCTGGCACCAGAACTACCCAAACACAAGCACTGACTTGAGTTGTGTATGCAGTAAGTGCTACTTGTTGGGGTAGTTTTGCTGACCTCAGAAGTCGAGGATTTCCTAAATAAAGTTAGGAAAGAAAAGTTTAAAAAGGATATTCTCCCTGGTTACTGGTTGAAGAATGCTGACATGTTTTCTAAGTCATACTTGTTACCCTAACTTTAGCATTGGCTTGACTGATGAATTCAGTAAGTGCTTCATGTTGGGGCAGTTGAACATGACAATGCTACAGACTGTAACTGAAGATGGATGCCATTGTAAACACATCAGATTACCTCCAATGGAGACACTGATGATTATTGTGTTCATAAGTGCTTCTCTTTGGGGTTGTCTTGGTAGTGAGTTCATCATCAGACATATCTCTGAACAAATGCAGAGACAGTATATTTCACAATTCTTCCCAACACTCAATTACTTGGCACCAGAACTACCCAAACACAAGCACTGACTTGAAATGCAGTAAGTGCTACTTGTTGGGGTAGTTTTGCTGCCCTCTGAAGTCCAGGATTTACTTTATTAAAAAAAGTTTTAAAAGGATATTCTCCATGGATACCGGTTCAACAATTCTGAAATGTTCTCTATGTCATTCTTATTAGCCTAACTTTAGCATTGACTTGACTGTTTAATTCAGTAAGTGCTACTTGTTGGGGTAGTTTTGCTGACCTCTGAAGTCCAGGATTTCCTCCCTAAAGAAATATTTAAAAATGATATTCTCCCTGGTTACTGGTTGAACAATGTTGAAATGTTTTCTAAGTCATTCTTATTACCTCAACTTTAGCATTGACTTGACTGTTGAATTCAGTAAGTGCTACTTGTTGGGGCAGTTGAACATGACAATGCTACAAACTGTAACTGAAGATAGATGGGATTGTAATCACATTCAGACCACCTCAAATGGAGACACTGATGATTATTGGTTCATAAGTGCTTCTCTTTGGGGTTGTCCTGGTAGTGAGTTCATCATCAGACATATCTCTGAACAAATGCAGATTCACAATTCTTCCCAGCACAAGCAAAATGCATTACTCTGGCACCAGAACTACCCAAACACAAGCACTGACTTGATTTGTGTATGCAGTAAGTGCTACTTGTTGGGGTAGTTTTGCTGCCCTCTGAAGTCCAGGATTTCCTTTATTAACAAATGTTTAAAAAGGATATTCTCCAAGGATTCCGGTTCAACAATTCTGAAAGGTTCTCTAGGCCATTCTTATTACCCTAACTTAAGCATTGACTTGACTGTTGAATTCAGTAAGTGCTTCATGTTGGGGCAGTTGAACATGACAATGCTAAAGACTGTAACTGAAGATGGATGCCATTGTAAACACATTCAGATCACCTCAAATGGAGACACTGATGATTATTGTGTTCATAAGTGCTTCTCTTTGGGTATGTCCTGGTAGTGAGTTCATCATCAGACATATCTCTGAACAAATGCAGATTCACAATTCTTCCCAACAATAGTAAAATGAATAACTCTGGCACTAGAACTAACCAAACACAAGCACTGACTTGAGTTGTGTATGCAGTAAGTGCTACTTGTTGGGGTAGTTTTGCTGACCTCTGAAGTCCAGGATTTCCTCCCTAAAGAAATATTTATGGATGGCATTGGAATCACATTCAGATCACCTCAAATGGAGACACTGATGATTATTGTGTTCATAAGTGCTTCTCTTTGGGGTTGTCTTGGTTGTGAGATCATCAGACACTTACAAATGCAGAGGCAGTACATTTCACCAGCTGTCCACCGCTAGCTAAATAAATAAAAGAATGGGGATTTTGGAATAAATATTCAGTACTAACTGGTACTTTCTATCGCTGAATGAGCTCTATCTGGAGGCAAAAGGAGTTGCACCAAAGAAAGTCATTGGACTCTAATTGACCACTCATAGACTGTTATTGGCATACATTGGGATGATGGTCGTCTATTCATGAAGCCATTCATTACGTACAATAGTCAAGACCACTGAAACTTGATCAAAAAGGTGTGGTTGAGTGAAAATGGCTGTATTCAGTATTTAAGACGGCAAATCTGTGTAAGGAACCACTTCCACTGCTTCTATATCACAACACAGAAGATGCCAGAAGAAACACCGGTACTATGGAGAAGCTCATGAGCAAAGAAGGTTGCTTGCTGTAAGACTTTGACATTGGTCTAACTCAAGCATTGGCATTGGATTGATTTTAGTTAGTGCTAATCTATGGGGTAGTTTTGCTGACAACTGAACCACAGGATTTTATCTAAAGATTTAACAGTAACAGCTTATTTACATTGGGCTACTAGTTGGAGAATTCTACATACTGTAACTGAAGCTAGATGGCATTGGAATTACATTCAGATCACCTCAAATGGAGACACTGATGATTATTGGGTTCATAAGTGCTTCTCTTTGGGGTTCTCTTGGTTGTGTGTTCATCATCAGACATATCTCTGTACAAATGCAGAGACAGTATATTTCACAATTCTTCGCCGCACTAGCAAAATGCACTACTCTGGCACCAGAACTACCCAAACACAAGCATTGACTTGAGTTCTGTATGCCATAAGTGCTACTTGTTGGGGTAGTTTTGCTGACCTCAGAAGTCCAGGATTTCCTCTATAAAGAAAAGTTTAAAAAGGATATTCTCCCTGGTTACTGGTTGAAGAATGCTGAAAGGTTTTCTAAGTCATTCTTGTTAAGCTAACTTTAGCATTGGCTTGACTGATGAATTCAGTAAGTGCTACTTGTTGGGGTAGTTTTGCTGCCTTCTGAAGTCCAGGATTTCCTTTATTAACAAATGTTTAAAAAGGATATTCTCCATGGATACCGGTTCAACAATTCTGAAAGGTTCTCTAGGTCATTCTTATTACCCTAACTTTAGCATTGACTTGACTGTTGAATTCAGTAAGTGCTTCATGTTGGGGCAGTTAAATATGACAATGCTACAGACTGTAACTGAAGTTGGATGGCATTGGAATCACATTCAGATTACCTCAAATGGAGACACTGATGATTATTGTGTTCATAAGTGCTTCTCTTTGGGGTTGTCTTGGTTGTGAGTTCATCATCAGACATCTCTGAACAAATGCAGAGACAGTATATTTCACAAGTCTTCTGTTGAGTTATAAAAAGTTATAAACTAAGTGTGATGAAGCTAGGATGGGATTAATATGCATTTTGTCTGTGAAGAAGTCAAGATGGCCATCTGTTCTGTCTGAGACCGGGGCACAAAATTCAGGGGCAGAATGCTGTCGGGTCTCTGGGACGCAGAAATGCTGTCGGGTCTCTGAGACCCGGGGCAGAATGCGGTTGTATTTTTCTACTACCGCGGCCTCGGCCTTCGGGTCTCTGAGACCCGGGGCAGAATGCTGTCGGTCTGAGACCCGGGGCAGAATGCTGTCGGGTCTCTGGGACCTGGGGCAGAATACGGTTGTATTTTTCTACTACCCCGGCCTCGGCCTTCGGGTCCCTGAGACCCGTCCTGCATTCGACTGCATATCTCTGCTGCCACGGTCTTGGGCCAGAATGCGATTGTATTGATCTTCCACTTCCGCGCCAGCGGTTCTATTGTATTTTGTGTTGTATTGTATGTAAGGGGGAAAAAAATTAAAAACAAAACCAAATGCTTGACCTCTGTCGGGAGAGAAATTCCTTCTATAAGAAACATTTTTTTTGCTTGCCTATAATCTGCATTTATTTTAGAGACGGACATATATTTTAAAATATTTAAATATTTTATTCTTTAGCATGACAGTTGATGCAAGCTTTTACTTATAGACGAACATATATTTTAAGTGGTTTTTTTTCATCAGTATGATAGTCTCCATTTATCTTGTAGACATATTTTTTAAAAGTATTTTATTCATTTGTATGATTGCCGTTACTGTTTAGTCAAAAAAAAATATATATATATATATTAAAAGTATTTGATTAATTAACATGATAGTTGGCGCAGGCTTATTTTATTCCAGACAATAGTCTGCATTTATCTTGTCAAAACAACCATAAAATTCAGAAATCAGCAAACTAGAAGATAGAGAAATGAGATTCAGCTGGAAAATTATTCGCAATTTCGTATTTTTGACCCTCTGAATTTACCGTTGGACACACCTCCGCATGAGACGGGACGGATGACATGGGACGCCCCAGGCTGCAGCCATATACTCTTGATAACTTCAGTTATACTACTACCACTCTGATCATATTCCCTTCCTCAATATTCCATAAAGAAGCAAAAAACAATAATCAATGAAAGAGAGCATATGAAGGGAATCATATTTTACGCTCAGAAGGGGATATCACAACTCATTATTGTGGTCAGCGAGACTAAACCCTTTAGAAACACATTTCTCAAGTCAGAAACTCTAGAAATGATCCCAGAAAGTAAAGTCTTGGTTAGACTGAGGGGGGGGGACTGCATCTCATTCACTGCAGAGTGATTGTCACTCAGGGTTCAGAGGGACAGAAGCTAATCGTTACGTGCGCCAGATGACTCTGAGGTGAGAAAATCTATTTAGATCTTTAAGAAGACTGATATGTAGATTGAATTATATTTTCAGTCACTATTGTCTCAGTACTTCAGTGACAGCCTACTTATTCTCTACAATAAATGCTCCAGTTCTTTCTTTGTATTAAACACCAGCCAGTCACAAGTGTTACATGTGAATAATCGATGTATGATTAATCAGGAAGCTCACATAAAAGATAGTTGCAAGGTCTACCAAATGTTTAATGTTACAACCTGTAAGCTGTTGGAACCTTGGTTGCCACCTTCCCTCAAAATGTCAAACAGTGTGGAAGCGTGCTGGGCCCATAACCCAGAGGTTGATGGATCAAAACCATTCTCTGCTATTTGTTATGCTAACAGCATTAAGTCTATTTCCAGTCTGTTAACAAAGTGTCTGTTGCTGCAAGTGTCTGATGTGAAATGTCTCCACTTTGGTGGAGCTAAATCCTGCTCCATTCTCAGGGTTCATTCAATTAGTAGTCATAATCTCAGATGTTGATATGTGAATCCATTTTATTACATAGGATATCCTAGAGACAAATACAGAGTCAACCTAACACGGCTCTCACCCAAATTTGTCTGACTTTTTTGCTCTCAGACCCCCAGTATTATCTCACAAAGGGTGGGTCTTGTGCTTATTCCTTATCTTTTAGTTGGGATGTGACTGAGGGTTTATGACCCTCAGGACTTGCAAAGCAAAAGAGCAGTTGGGCCATAAAGGGGGTCTGAAACCAGAGACAGGATGTCTCTAACATCATCAATTCAGCTTCTGACACATTTATAGAGCTGGGTTATAACAAAATGTACCAGAACATCTTATATTCTAAAACAAAAGTATTGCTAAACCACTTAATGTAACAAACAACAAACAACAAACTATATATTTATAACAACAAACTTAATGCATGACCAACATGTCTTCATTTATGTCGAAATAATGCTTTTACCTTTTGGCTTTAATGTATAATGCAAATCACACACAATGTTTAAGCACATATAAATTTTAAATTCCAACAACTTGCAGAAGAGTAAACTTAATGGCATTTCAAGTTTCATCTATAAAAATGGAAGCTACAGTGCTCATAAGTGCTAAAAACTGGAGCGTAATACAATAAATATATTACAGTACAAGTACATAATTACAAACTGTAAAACATGTACATTTAAAGTGCTTGTTGTGCTGTCTGATAGTCTGAGGTATAAAAGAGAGAGCATACCGCTTAGTTTGTATCACAGGAGGTCTTAGTCTACCACTACGTTCTATAACCCTACCAGTCAGATTACCACAGGAGGTAATACCTTTTGCACCTCTTTTAAAGACTCTACCATAATACCTGCTGGAGATGCCAGGTCCTCATACATGTAAAGCATGCTCTCTACCACTGAGCTACATCAGTAGTTATAGGGGTATACGTTTAGGTGTGGGTTACTAATTAGCATAATCCCCCGCTTAGGGAATACTTTTAGGAGGGGGCTACTAATTAGCATATTCCCCCGCTTAGGGCATACTTTTAGGAGGGGGCTACTAATTAGCATATTTCCCCCTGGAGCTGCGCGCGCAGATTGTCCAAACTAAGGGAATAAATCAATTGGAAAAATGTATAAAAGAAGAAGAATAATGACGGTAAGTCAATGATTAATGTCTTTTAAAAGCTTGACTACTAATGTAGTGTGTTTAAACGTATTGTGTGTGTGTGTGTGTGTGTGTATTTGCATTGTAGCGCTGTCTGACGGAGCGATGATTTCTAAACTTTAATGGTTTAAGGCTGTATGACTAGGTTGATAGGCTGTGTGTGATTTCCAGAATGTAACAGTTGTATTTTTAATCAGGCTATTGCTTTTACTTTTAGTCCATTTTTAGCTAGCTAACTGGTTAGCTGTATAATGCCTTTTAATGGCCCGTGATACGGTTGCTGGTGTACGTGTGTGTGTGTGTACGTGTACCCACTGGGGGAGCGATGGTTAAGATATAAATGACTACATTGTTAACGTGTGCGATTTCCAGGATGTAACAGAACTTTTTAATCAGGCTATTACTTTTACTCTTGGTCCCGTTTTCAGCTAGCTAGCTAACAACGTTAGCTGTATAATGCCTTTTAATGGCCCGTGATACGCTTGCAGGAGGGTGTGGTGTGTGTGTGTGTGTGTGTGTGTGTGTGTATAAGCGTTGCAGCACTGTCTGACGGTGAGCGATGGTTTTAAACTTTAATGGTTTAAGGTTGTATGACTAGGTTGATAGGCTGTGTGTGATTTCCAGGATGAAACAGTCCTCATACATATAAACTATGCGCTCTACCACTGAGCTATATCCACTTAAGATTTTCAGTTTTTTAAAACTTTTTTCTGAGATAGCCTTAGACTTATCTTTGTTAATCCTTTTGGGATGACTCCCGCAAGGAAATTGAAATATCAATGTATAAAAGAAGAAACCTGGGTAAAACATGTAATGTTAATGTTTTAGGCCTATATGGCTTCAAAACCTGTAAATGTAACTGCGGTGGCTGGAAATCAAACCTGGGCAAAATGCTCGCACTGCTATGGTAAATCATAGTCGAAAAGTAGCACACCTGTTGCCTTTCTGCTGGACAACACAACGTTGACAGCAAATCTTGTAACACAGATTGAATCATGTCTCAGTCATTAGCTTCAGAGCTAAACACTCCATGTCAGAAGTGGGATTCGAACCCACGCCTGCAGTGGAGACCGCAACCTGAACGCAGCGCCTTGGACCGCTCGGCCATCCTGACTGAATAACCCAATGTTTAGTGTAATCTCACACAGAAATAATAATATGGTAACTCAACTATGTCATGATATAGTAGGTTCTCAGTCACCCAGCTTTTTTGTTTGTAAATGGAAAGAATGTATTGTTTAATATTGGCAACCAGCTCAAAAAAGCTTGGCTTCTTTTTCAAAAACTTCGGTTTATGTAAATAAAATTTGGTTAAAATAATAATTAGATTTATCGTGGTGTAATACTCTGAATAAAGCTCTCTATCATGTTGAGTGAATCCAAACAATACAATTTCCCAATGTAATGTAAATTGAGGGTAAATATGAAGAGCAATAAAATGTGATAATCTGCTCCATAGTTTCTTGGTATATTGCAAAAACTTTTTAACTTTGATTTATACAATAGCAGTGCAAGCATTTTGCCATGGTTTGAGTTCCAGCCACCACCAGGTTTTGAAACCATATACAACATTAACATTACATATTCCACCCAGGTTTCTTCTCTTATTCAGTGATCTCACAAAAAAAGTCTAAAAAATCTGAAAATCTTCAGGGGCTGTAGCTCAGTGATAGAGCACATTTTGAGTCTCAATGCCCAGATGTGTTTTAAGATTTCAGTGAATATTGTGCTGTCCAGCGATGGTGGTATAGTGGTGAGCATAGCTGCCCTCCGTTATGGTACAAAAAATCTGAAAATCTTCAGGGGATGTTTTTCAGTGGTAGAGCGCATGTGACACAAACTAAGCGGTATGCTCTCTCTTTTCTGCCTCAGACTATCAGACAGCACAACTAGCACTTTAAATGTAGTATATTTATAGTATTACGCTCCAGTTTTTATGGGTGTTATGGCGGGTATGAGCACTGTAGTTTGCATTTTCATGGATGAAATAAACTTGACATGCGATTAAGTTTACTCTTCAGCAGGTGGAGACATTTCACCTCAGACATTTGCAGCAACAGATGCTTTTTTAAACTGGAAATAGAAGTAATTCTGATATAATCATAGTAACTAGCAGAGGATGGTTTCGCTCCATCGACCTCTGGGTTATGGGCTACCACTCTTGAAGAACAGCTCTCATTGTCGGCAGGATTTGAACCTGCACAGGGAGACCCTAATGGATTTCGAGTCCATCGCCTTAACCACTCAGCCAATCAGTAGAATTGCATTTGGCTATCAACGTTTTGAGCGAAAATGAATACCACAGCTCAAGTCCTTGGTAAGACAACAGCTATATTGTGGGATATGTATAAAGTGCTCGCTATTGTCATCGGTCATGCAGGTTTGCAGGATGTTCACAGTCTGCTAGTGGCCATGATGATTTGTGACTTTGATCTTTTTAACCGTTTGGCCAATTTAGCCAATTTTCAACCAGTTTGTGCAATAACTTTTGGTGTTCTCAGGCAATGTGCAAATCGTGGTCTACCCTCTTGCTGTCCAGAACACTGTGATCAATGCAACAGCTTAATGGTCTTCATTTGATTGCACTTCAATTTGTTGTTCAGGAGATTGTTTTTTCCACAGCCCACTGTTTTGGAAGCCTGGGTAGCTCAGTCGGTAGTGTTGGAGCTAAATCCTGCTCCATTCTCAGGGTTCATTCAATTAGTAGTCAAAATCTCAGATGTTGAAATGTGAATCCATTTTATTACATAGGATATCCTAGAGACAAAGTTACCTGGATCAAGCTGTTGCAGCTCTCCCCTTCCTTTGTCTGACTCTTGCCCTCAGACCCCCAGTATTATCTCACAAAGGGTGGGGTCTTGTGCTTATTCCTTATCTTTTAGTTGGGATGTGACTGAGGGTTTATGACCCTCAGAGACTTGGAAAGCAACAGAGCAGTAGGGCCATAAAGGGTGACTGAAACCAGAGACAGGGTGTCTCTAACATCATCAATTCAGCTTCTAACACATTTGTAGAGCTGGGTTACAAAATGTACCAGAACATCTTATATTATAAAACAAAAGTATTGCTAAACAACTTAATGTGACAAACAACAAACTATATATTTATAACAACAAACTTAATGCATGACCCACATGTCTTCATTTATGTTGAAATAATGCTTTTACCTTTTGGCTTGAATGTATAATGCAAATCACCCACAATGTTTAAGCACATATAAAATTTTAAGTTCCAAAAACACCCTCTTTTGATCTCACCTTTACGTGAGATCACCTTTATGGAGATCCTATTCAGTGAACACAATGAAATGACAAACATCCCAGCATTAATCATGGAGCACCCTGGAATAAAGCATGGAGTTTTACACTCCCCCTTTTCTATCTCACTCTGTGAGATCATCACCTAAATGTTTACTCAATGTTGTCTACATTTTAAATCACAGTACTTTGCAAGACCTGATCTATCCCTACCAAATCATCTTTTAACACTTTATTGAAAATGTGAGAACTATGTTTAATCCATCTGTATTAACATAGTTGCCACCGATCTTGCTTGAAACTATCTCACAAATCTCCCTCCACGTGTGCGTCTGAAGTACCAGAACCAGGAGGTCTCTCGCTCCCCCCCTTCTCCTTATCAGTCCATCTTCTGTTCGTCGGTCTGTACCTCAGTGTCTCTGTTTATGGTGTAGGGTCACATGGTTGACCCCTGCAGAGCCCTCTCACCATCAGCGTCAGCAAGGCCCCACTGCTTGCTCTGCGGTCCAGCACAGCACACTTCAGATGTTGCGATCATTATCAAACATTTAGCCCTGGTCCACTTTTCATGTCACTTTGAGCCAAGAATCGCAGCCAGATCACGAACCTTTATGGTCTCTAGCTGTGCTGTGGTCTGAGGTGCTGTGATGGTTGTAGTCATTCTTCTGGTACAGATTGTCTCTGATCCTGTAGCTGGAGGAGCGAGATGGACCGGATTCTGACACAACGAGGCACTGTGTGGCACAAAACAGAACTCAAAAAGCATTATCTTTTCTTTTATCAATACTCATTTAGTGTATGTCACTCATTATTATAAATAACATTTCTGTCCCTCTTGCTGGTTTAACTCTATAAAATCCATTCAAACAGTCTAAAGAGAAACATTGGTTTTGGAACTTATCTCTTCTAAACCTCAGTTTACATTACGGGTCATGTTTCTGCACAAATCAAAACAAAATTGTAGAGTAGTTTCAATATCCTTAATGCTATGGACAGTGTATTATTGCTACTGTATCCCTTTTTTGGTTATGACTCCTACAGCATTCCTATTCATAATTATGTAGTAGTTTTAGCCATTAACACACTGTCTTGCGTCACAAACTTCATCTTGATCTTAAAAGCAACAAAACAAAAAGTCAAAACAGAAAAAAAGAAAAGAATCACCCAAATAAAATGTTTTCAACATCAACTTAATAGTTTAAACAATTTGTCATATAAAAACTCAAAATACAAACAAAATCTACAATTAAGCTTCACTTAAAAGCTCATTTGAGCACCACATCAAAATACACATAGAATGGAATCTCATATCAGCTTGGATTGGTTTCAATCTTATCTTAACCAATAAACTTAGATGAATTATAACAAAAGAATGTTTCTTTAATTTTCTATTTTTAGGTTGCAACAAAAATGTGTACTAATTAATGTCTAATGTGTTCTTTATGACCTGTAGTCCTATTAACAATAGAACCCACTGGAGCACCCAGTGGTTCAGTCTATCCAGTTTGTTACCTGATATGAGAACATATCTCATTACACTGTGTGATTTAAGATCAGAATCTTCACTGAGCTGCAGGTCTACCGCAACCCCTCTTTACTTTATGCATAACTCTTTTTTACCTTATCCTTCTCTATACGTGTGTGTGTTTTCTTGAAAGAACCCACACTTCAGCTGTCCTCTAGACCTCTGGAAAGAAAGAATTTCTGTTTTCTTTTGTTTCACTTTACTTTAAAGAATTCTTAATCTATGACATTAATTCAAAAACGTTTCTACAGTAGGGTCAGTCATATTTAAGAAAGAAATATCATCATTTCACTGTTCTAAGTTTAAAATCCCAATTCCAAACTAATATCTTTCTATTTCTGTTACCAACAAAATTCCCCTAAATATTGCCCAATTAAGAAAAGTATCACAAAAGTACTGCATGTACTTAAGGTATGAAAAGGTAACATTATAGGAAGCCTCACATTTTTCTTTCTTTAAACTGGAAATTATCAAAACCGTTTTCTATCACCTAAGTGATTTAACCAAGTAACTCTTTCATGCAAATTTTTTTTTAGATTCAATTCAATTTTATTTATAGTATCATCAATACATTAACTTAAGTTTGATTCTTTGCTTCATCTACATCTTCCTCTTTCTCACAACATCATTCGTGGTTTTATCAGATCTCTTTTTATTTATTTATTTTTTTCTTCAATTTAACCCTTGTGTTACCTTTTGCCCTGAAGAGGCATTTTGGTTAATACTCGTTACTGCCAGACCAAATCTTTCTCCTTATCTGTGTTTTTTACAACTCCCTCTGTGGAAGGGGTCAAAGGGCAGCCTGCTGGTGCAGCACCCTGTGTCCCCCTTCCTTCCCTTCAACTCATGTTAACATAGAATGTTTAAATAAACATTTCTCCATTATTTTCTCTACTGACATTAGTAGTACCTTAAAACTTCTGTTGTATAAGATGGATCCCACATTGGATTGACTACTTTTATCTCTTTGTTTTTGTTTTTAAACCAAATTTTCCCTTTAAACCAAATTTTCCCTCATTAAATCTAAATCCTTTTTCCTAAAACGCTACACAATTTCCTTTATTCCCTAGTTGGACTTTTCTCAACCTCCTTCAGTCTATTAGGGTCTGACATATTACTATAATTTTGATACATCTCCTAATTGCAGACATACAACAATTAAAGCAGGACAAGACATACAGACATACATAGAAACATACACTCACCGGCCACTTTATTAGGTACACCTGTCCAACTGCTCGTTAACACTTAATTTCTAAGCAGCCAATCACATGGCGGCAACTCAGTGCATTTAGGCATGTAGACATGGTCAAGACAATCTCCTGCAGTTCAAACCGAGCATCAGTATGGGGAAGAAAGGTGATTTGGGTGACTTTGAACGTGGCATGATTGTTGGTGCCAGAAGGGCTGGTCTGAGTATTTCAGAAACTGCTAATCTACTGGGATTTTCACGCACAACCATCTCTAGGGTTTACAGAGAATGGTCCGAAAAAGAAAAAACATCCAGTGAGCGGCAGTTCTGTGGGCGTAAATGCCTTGTTGATGCCAGAGGTCAGAGGAGAATGGCCAGACTGGTTCGAGCTGATAGAAGGGCAACAGTGACTCAAATTACCACCCGTTACAACCAAGGTGGGCAGAAGAGCATCTCTGAACGCACAGTACGTCGAACTTTGAGGCAGATGGGCTACAGCAGCAGAAGACCACACCGGGTGCCACTCCTTTCAGCTAAGAACAGGAAACTGAGGCTACAATTTGCACAAGCTCATCGAAATTGGACAATAGAAGATTGGAAAAACGTTGCCTGGTCTGATGAGTCTCGATTTCTGCTGCGACATTCGGATGGTAGGGTCAGAATTTGGCGTCTACAACATGAAAGCATGGATCCATCCTGCCTTGTATCAACGGTTCAGGCTGGTGGTGGTGGTGTCATGGTGTGGGGAATATATTTTCTTGGCCTCTTTGGGCCCCTTGGTACCAATTGACCATCGTTGCAACGCCACAGCCTACCTGAGTATTGTTGCTGACCATGTCCATCCCTTTATGACCACAATGTACCCAACTTCTGATGCCTACTTTCAGCAGGATAATGCGCCATGTCATAAAGCTGGAATCATCTCAGACTGGTTTCTTGAACATGACAATGAGTTCGCTGTACTCAAATGGCCTCCACAGTCACCAGATCTCAATCCAATAGAGCATCTTTGGGATGTGGTGGAACGGAGATTCGCATCATGGATGTGCAGCCGACAAATCTGCGGCAACTGTGTGATGCCATCATGTCAATATTTCCCTGAGGAATGCTTCCAGCACCTTGTTGATTCTATGCCACGAAGAATTGAGGCAGTTCTGAAGGCAAAAGGGGGTCCAACCCGTTACTAGCATGGGGTACCTAATAAAGTGGCCGGTGAGTGTATATCAACTGTACCCAATGTTGTTGCTGGCTCTCGCTTTGCGGCAGTGGAGTGGGGCTCCGGGGGGCGCATTTCTCCCTCTGAACAATCTGTTGACACGGTGGTATCTTTGCGCACAGTCACTGCGACCTTCATGTATGTTTACTGCTGGTTAAATTCAATGTGTGCCAACCGGAGAATATGGTGGCAGTCTTATGTCTAGATTTTCTGGAAATGACTGATAATTTTTCTGTCTCTGTGTTTTATCAACCTTGTCTTCCTTATCTTGTGTCCGAGTGTCCCTTATGGGGTGTGCTGCTCCCTGCATGAGCAGTAAAAGACCGTGGAGAACAGCATGTTTACCTTCTACCTTCATTATTTTATTTCTCAATTTGGCACTTAATATGAGACCCGCGGTTTTGGCGTTGTTCACTGATTTAGTTAGATCATCCTGTAATTTATGCATTCCGTCCCACAGTGGACAGAACCACGGCTTCTCAGTATTTGTTGGCTCTTTTTTGTACTACAGGATCTAAATTGTCCTGTGCTTGTCTTATGCGCACATCCTGGTCTTTTGGAGTGCTCACGGCCACGTGTTTCAACGTTACCACGGTTTATACGGTCCTGATTCCAACAGACCTTCCTCCTGCGTCTTAGCCTCCGCCATGCTATTCCCCCTTTTTTTAAATTTTTATTCATTTTTCAGACTACCTTCGTTTCTATTTATCCAATTTAGAAACTACTCTTAGTGCACCCGACACTACACCTTCATGTATCCCCTGTTTGAAATACACTACCTTTCATCTGATTCACCAGACTACCTTCATTTCTACGGCCCAATTTAGAAATTACTCTTCATCCTCCAGACGCTACACCTTCATGTATCCCCTGTTTGAAATACACTACCTTTCATCTGATCTATATACACAGACTACCTTCATTTCTATGGCCCAATTTAGAAACTACTCTTCACGTCTCTTTTTTGGAGACTACACCTTCATGTATTCCCTCTTTGAAATACATTACCTTTCGTCTGGTTAATTAACTACTAAACTACTCTTCCCACTACTATTTTCCAATTTAGCGGTGCCCTTCATGCTCACTTTATAGAGAAATATCCCCGCAAAGGGATATCCTCCTGTAAGCACTACATCTTCGTACCTATTTTTTGCAAGTACTACGTTTTTTTAAAAACTTAAAATATATGTTACACATTAAAATTGAAAACTTTTTCACACATCAACATCTTATCAAATTTGTCAATTTTAGCAACTAGGATACAGGCACGTTCCACATTTAGATTTTGTACATGTCCAATGCTGCAGATTTGATATTAACAGGTTCTGCTTTACCTTTCCTTAGTGCCCGGGCTGAATGTGGAGACGCATCTCGTCCTAGTTGGTCACTTACTCAAGGATGGGTCCATGCCTTCCTCGATTGCCCCACGTTCGTGCGCCAAATTGTTGGAGCTAAATCCTGCTCCATTCTCAGGGTTCATTCAATTAGTAGTCAAAATCTCAGATGTTGAAATGTGAATCCATTTTATTACATAGGATATCCTAGAGACAAATACAGAGTCAACCTAACACGGCTCTCCCCCAAATTTGTCTGGCTCTTTGGCTCTCAGACCCCCAGTATTATCTCACAAAGGGTGGGGTCTTGTGCTTATTCCTTATCTTTTAGTTGTGATGTGACTGAGGGTTTATGACCCTCAGGACTTGCAAAGCAACAGAGCAGTTGGGCCATAAAGGGGGACTGGAACCAGAGACAGGATGTCTCTAACATCATCAATTCAGCTTTTGACACATTTGTAGAGCTGGGTTATAACAAAATGTACCAGAACTTCTTATATTATAAAACAGAAGTATTGCAAAACCACTTAATGTAACAAACAACAAACTTAATGCAGGATCCACATGTCTTCATTTATGTTGAAAAAATGCTTTTACCTTTTGGCTTGAATGTATAATGCAAATCACCCACAATGTTTAAGCACATATAAAATTTTAAATTCCAACACTTCATAGTTGTCAGATTAATTTACCAAAATCATGTTTGTCGCTGTGGTCCTGCTACACATTCTGCGATGCCCTGTTACATCCTGCTAGGCCAAATCACAACAACAGCGCTTCTCATAAAACAGCAAGTCTAGACCATACTCTGTGATGTTATTTACAGAAATTCAACAATTTGCACCAAGAGCAAGCACTAGGCGTCAGAGGCAAGGAAAAACTTCCTTTAAGAGGCAGAAACCTCAAGCAGAACCATGGCTTAGGGTAGGTGGTCATCTGCCTCGACCGGTTGGGGGTGAGAGAAAGAGACAGACAGAGAAAGAGAGAGACAGAGAGAAAGACAGACAGAGAAGAGACAGACAGAGAGAGAGAGGCATAGAGAATTGCAGCAGCAGATGGTGTCGAGCAGGAACGTGGAGGAAGCAGGTGACTCCAACCACAGATCCACACTCCACAGCTCCAGAACTAGAAACACCTGCAGGAATCTTTAGGAAGAGAGGAGAGGGGCTAAAGAGCTCAAAACTACGGGGCGAGTGAGCCCAAGACTCCGGGAAAGGGAAGAAGTCGAGTTAGTAACATGCAATAATGGGATGAGGTTGCATCCAAATGGAGAGAATTGAGGAGGACAGAGGTGCTTAGTGCATCATGGGAAGTCCCCCGGCAGACCAGGCCTATAGTATCACAACTAAGTGATGGTTCAGGACTCACCCGAGCCAGCCCTAACTATAAGCTTTATCAAAGAGGAAAGTCTTAAGCTTACTCTTAAATGTGGAGATGTTGTCTGCCTCCTGAACCCAAACTGGAACCTGGTTCCACAGGAAAGGAGCTTGACAGCTGAACGCTCTGGCTCCCATTCTACTTTTGGAGACTCTAGGAACCACAAGTAACCTTGCATTCTGGGAGCGCAGTGCTCTGGTGGGGTAATAAGGTGCTATGAGCTCTTTAAGATACAACATGCAAAAAGATTCTTTTCATCAGTTGCCGTAGTGTAGTGGTTATCACGTTCGCCTAACACACGAAAGGTCTACTGTTTGATACAGGGCAGAAACACATTTCTTTGTTTGTGTTGACTTCACACAATCAAACTCTGCTCCGACTGGGGGATCCCGAGGCGTTCCCAGGCCAGGTTGGAGATATAATCTCTCCACCTAGTCCTGGGTCTTCCCTGAGGCTTCCTATAGAATTATCAGACCACGCTTGAAAAAGAACAATCTAGACACGTCACTAATGAGCAACTCTAGGCCGATATCAAACCTTCCGTTTTTGAATCCTACTTAAAGAATAGGGATTACTTTGTGTCAATAGTTAATTATGCATCTGAGCATACAAACATGACGTGTGGAGTTCCCCAAGGCTCCATTCTGGGGCCTCATTTGTTTAACATCTACATGCTTCCACTGGCTCAGATTATGGAAAACAACAAAATAATTTATGACACACAGATTTACATAACCTTATTGCCAGGGGACTATAATCCAATACAAAAAGTGACTAAGTGCATCAAACAAATTAACGGCTGGATGTGCCAGAACTTTCTGAAATTAAATGAAGAAAAACCGAGGTGCTTGTATTTTGGAGAAGAAGGGGAATGATTAAAAGTCTGTGCTCTGTGTCTTTACAGGTCTCCCTAAGAAATCAATCAGACAGCTGCAGCTGATTCAGAACGCTGCTGCTCGAGTCCTAAGACCACGAGACTGGATCATATCACTCCAGTTCTGAAGTCTTTACACTGGCTTCCTGTGCCTCAAAGAATTGATTTCAAAGTACTTTATAAATCACTAAAAGGTTTAGGGCCAAAATACATTTTTGATCTGCTACTACACTATGACCCACCCAGAACTCTCAGGCCATGTGGGACAGGTCTGCTTTCTGTCCCCAGATTTAGGACTAAACAGGAGGAAGCAGTGTTCAGTTTCTATGCTCCTCATATCTGGAACAAACTCCTAGAAAACTGATAAAAAAAATGATGTTCATATCTTGACTGTAGACAACAGGGTTGATGTTTTACAAGCTTTTTTATAAAATAAATCCAGACGGACAATAAACTGTAAAAATGGCCTTAGGGCTCAGAGGGCTGAAGACGTTGTTTAAACTTTTCTTTAATGTTTAATTTTGTATACTGCACTGTAACTGCATCGGCCAGGAAGACCGCATGGTAGGCGAGAATTCTACTGCTGAACCACCAATGCTTGATGCAGTTTAGATCGCACCTCTGAAGAAAATCAGTCTGCATGGCCACATTATGTTTTCAAAAGTGTCAGCAAAAAGGTAATTTATGCATCTTCCATCAAACACGACTCACAGTCTCTTGAGTTGCCTATTGCACCAACAACCAAAATGGAGCAAACATGCATGACTGAAATCTAGAGGTTAACATTACCTGAAATGAGCTGTTTGCCTTCACACAATCATACCCCTTTTTGTGCAAGGACTAATTCCGAATAGTAGTTAAGGAAAGCTGCATTGGGCGGAAATCTGAGAGAAAGTCATAATCGATGAAAAATTATGTTGGAAGCCACATATACACTAAATTAATGCCAAAATATCCAAATCAGTTGCCATACTGTATAAAACCAATTATTTATTAAATCAACGCTCATTGTACACGTTGTATTGTTCCTTCATACTTCCATATATTACATACTGTTTGGAGGTATGGGGAAACACTTACAAAACAAACACTGAACCTATATTTATTCTTCAAAAGATAGCCTTAAGAATTGTAAATAAAACCACTCATAGAGCACCAACTAATCCACTAATCCAATTACTTCCAGTGCTATAGATGGCGGGTATAGAAAGATAAAGAAAGGGAAGAAAAAAAACAAAAACAGTGTAAATGTGTGTAGGTACAGTATTCATATTAAAACAGATATAATCAACCACATTTAAACACGCCACAAGTTATCTTGAGGGTTAAAATTTTTATAATTTAAAATACGGGTCACTTCCTGTCACCCGTGTGCACGACAAACTTTTAAAACAGAAGCGAAGACGCCCGGTAAGACAAAGCTGATATGACTAATGTTTAACCTGTGAGAGAGATCTGAGTGGTGCGTGGTTATTGTAAATAGGTAATGTTTGTGAAGTATGGTATGGTTTTACACAGAATGACGGATTGATGAATGTAGAAGTAGCATGTAAATTACCGTAGTTTTAGATGTTAAAATCTGCGCACAAGAAAGCTACGGGATTACTGTGGGGAAATGGAGAATGGCTAGGTTAACTGAAGATTTTAAACATTGTGAAAATTAACGAAACATATGAACACGTTAAACATATACGGGCATTTAACATATACCTGCAGTCTCAGGCTTTGGATGGTATAGGTAGCGCATCGCTACCGTGACGGTCGACATGCGCCCTGTCACAGTTACCGACAATTTTGACAATGAATGAGTATTTCACATTGAACACTTACGATTGGGCGGTCATTAAAAACAGGGCATTGCCATGTCATTAGGGATAACCTCATCTGAACTCTGAGTAATTATATTTGTTGCCTTCCAGCTATATAACATTTGCAAATGGCAGTGATGGGATTTGAACCCACACCTCCAGAGAGACTGGAGCCTAAATCCAGCACCTTAGACCACTCGGCCACACTACCTTCATATAGCTGTTCTCCGCATCGTGACAAACACTGGGACCGTAAGTAACGGTATGCTTGTTAATGTTATTGGAACACAACTTTTGCAAGTCAAAAGCCAATACTTTATTGAAAAATGCCAGTACTTTATTAAAAAATGTTATCATTCTTTGTAATTTTTACATATATAATACAAAAGCTAAAGAGGCAAAACGTGGAGAAGATTGCTCCACCAGACCAGCGAGGGTCTCGTGGAGATTAATGGCCAGAAGTACTTATTAACTGTAGGGACTTTGGATAAATGCCCTTACCCAGTTATTCTAGGCCAAAAAGTCAGGTACAGTGATGTAGGAACGTCCATCCTTCCCACATTTAGACAGAACTGAAGTCTTTTGTGAGGACTTCCTGAAGCTTTTACAGGCTCATGCTTTTCTTCTGTTAAGACCCCTGATGAGGCTAAGGAGGCTACGAGGGAAGGTGACACATGTTTTGTTGTCAACAATGAGAAACTGTATCAAATGAGTACAGACACTGAGGAGTTAGTTGTTCCTGAGGCTCTCAGGGCCAAAGTGTTGCACTTGGGTCACAGTATTCCATGGTCAGGACACCTGGGAAGAGAGAAGACAGAGCAGAGAAACATGCAAAGACTGTCGTGGCCGGTTGTCGTGGCCGAGTGGTTAAGGCGATGGACTAGAAATCCATTGGGGTCTCCCCGCACAGGTTCAAATCCTGCCGACAACGAGAGATATTCTTCCAGAGTGGTAGTAAAACAATGGCACATTAAAGTATACCAAACCGCAACTTCATGAACAATATTGTGTTATCTCATAGATTCTGGAAGCAAAGTATCTCTTAGCACTTACTTTCAGTCTGTGTTACAAGATTTGCAGTGAGTGTTGTATTGTCCAGCAGAAAGGCAACAGATGTGTTACTTTTTGACTAGATTTGTACCATGGCAGTGCAAGCATTTTGCCAAGGTTCAATTTCCAGCCACCGCCATGTTTTGAAACCCTATAAAACATAAATATTACATATTTCACCCAGGTTTCTTCTCTTATTCAATGATCTCAGAAAAAGTAAAAAAAAATCTGAAAACATTCAGGGGATGTAGCTCAGTGGTAAAGCACATGCTTTGCAAGTGTGAGTTCCTGGGTTCAATCCCCGGCATCTCCTGTAAGTGTTATTGTCCAGTCTGTAAAAGATCTGCAAAAGCTCTTGTTCTGAAAGAGAAAAGTATTAAAAGGCAATATCCTTGCCTTCATGTCAATTAATGCAAAAATCAGTCTCAATGACCAGATGTGTTGCAGGGAGCAGTGCATTACCCAGTGAAGGTGGTATAGTTGTCAGCATAGCTACCTTCCAAGCAGTTGACCGGTGTTGGATTCCGAGCCATCGCAGTAGCTTTCTTTGAGTGATGTTACTTTTTAACTTTATATTAATTTAATTTTTATACAATAGCAGTGCAACCATTTTGCCATGGTTTGATTTCCAGCCACCACCAGGTTTTGAAACCATATACAACATTAACATTACATATTCCACCCAGGTTTCTTCTGTTATTCAGTGATCTCACAAAAAAGTCTAAAAAATCTGAACATCTTCAGGGGCTGTAGCTCAGTGATAGAGTCATTTTGAGTCTCAATGCCCAGATGTGTTACAAGATTTCAGTGAATATTGTGCTGTCCAGTGATGGTGGTATAGTGGTGAGCATAGCTGCCTTCCAAGCAGTTGACCTGGGTTTGATTCCCAGCCAACGCAGTACTTTTCATTGTGTGGTTACTTGCTTTATTTGTGAAGATTAGCCAGAAAGGTTACTCGCCCAACCTGATTTGATAAAATATTAGATCTCTGTTATGGTACAAATAAGCTGCCTCTACGAGGATCCACAGACACAGGCAGTGCACTACGATTAGCACTTTGCCCGTGTCTGGTAACTACTACTAACCAATTGAAAAGTTTATCAACAGAGCAGAAAGCAGCAGAAAGGCAACAGGTGTGTTACTTTTTGCGTCTATGATTTATACCATAGCAGTGCAATCATTTTGCCCACCGCAGTTACATTTACAGGTTTTGAAGCCATATACAACATTAACATTACATGTTTTACCCAGTTTTCTTCTTTTATTCCGTAATATTTCAATTTATTTGCGGTGAGTCATCCCAAAAGGATTAATAAAGATAAGTCTAAGTCTATCTCGGAAAAAAGTAAAAAAAAATCTGACAATCTTTAGGGGATGTTGTTCAGTGGTAGAGCGCATGTGACACAAACTAAGCAGTATGCTCTCTCTTTTCTGCCTCAGACTATGAGACAGCACAACTAGCACTTTAAATGTAGTATATTTATTGTATAACGCTCCAGTTTTTATGGGTGTTACGGCGGGTATGAGCACTGTAGTTTGCATTTTCATGGATGAAATAAACTTGACATGCAATTAAGTTTACTCTTCAACAGGTGGAGACCTTTCACTTCAGACACTTGCAGCAACAGCTGCTTTGTTAAACATTAACACACTGAAAATAGAATTAATGCTGATACAAAGCATAGTGAATAGCAGAGGATGGTTTCAATCCATCGACCTCTGGGTTATGGGCCCACACACTTCCACTGCACCACTCTGCTCAGCTGTTAGTATGCAATGGCTGGAAAATCTTGCTAATATAATGGGGTCTCCCCGCAAAGGTCCAAATCCTGCCGACAATGAAAGGCATCCTTAGCGTTGGTAGCAAACCAATGACACATCACATCATACAAAATCTCAGCTGTGCCTTCATGAACAATATTGTAATATCTCATAGGTACTTGAAGCCTGATGAAGCCAACAGAACCACATCATCTGCAAGAGCATAAACTGAATTCTAAGGTGCCCAAACTTGACACTCACCCACCTCACACCTCATGAAATGAATGGTGCTTTTCCTCACGAACATGCAGCAAGACTCCTTTTCATCAGTTTCCGTAGTGTAGTGGTTATCATGTTGGCCTAACACACAAAAGGTTTCCTTTTTGAAACAGGGCGGAAACACGCTTCTTTGTTTGTGTTGACTTCACACAATCAAACTCTGCTGAGTTACACTCTCAATAACCTTCAAAGCTAACCTGTCCCGCCGCTGAGATCGAGTATGGTCACGTGACTGCACAACGACGTGTGATTGGTTAAACACAGTCACGTGGTAGATCCTTCAGCGGAAGACTCTCTCTCTCTCTGTCAAAATAAAACATTAAAATGAGGCGTACGCTGGGGTAAAAACAATGACGCGTAGAATACCACAGAGGTAAAAAGAAAAGTAACGAGCTGATTGTAGCCTGATGTAGCGGAGTAAGAGTACAGTTTCTTCTTCACTAATCTACTCAAGTACAAGTAAAAGTATAGTGATTTAAAACTACTCCTAGAAGTACAATTTTATCAAAAACTTACTCAAGTAAATGTAACGGAGTAAATGTAACTCGTTACTACCCGCCTCTGCTCCTTACTGATGTTTATATCTGTACTCAAAATGCCCTTTTTTAAGACACCAGCCAATCACAAGTGTTACATGTGAATAATCAATGTGTGAGTAATCAGGAAGCTCACATAAAAGATAGTTGCATGGTCTAAATGTTTAACTTTGCAACCGATGCTGTTGGAGCCTTGGTTACCGTGGGTTCCCAAACCTTCCCTCAAAATGTCAATCACAGATTTTCCAGCCCCTTAACATTAACAGCTGAGCAGAGTGGCGCAGTGGAAGTGTGCTGGGCCCATAACCCAGAGGTCGATGGATCGAAACCATCCTCTGCTAGTTACTATGCTTTCTATCAGCATTACTTCTATTTCCAGTGTGTTAATGTTTAACAAAGCATCTGTTGCTGCAAAGTGTCTGAAGTGAAATGTCTCCACCTGCTGAAGAGTAAACTTAAAGTCAAGTTCATTTCATCCATAAAAATGGAAATTACAGACTTATCTTTATTAATCCTTTTGGCATGACTCCCGCAAAGAAATTGACATATTACGGAATAAAAGAAGAAAACTGGGTAAAACATGTAATGTTAATGTTATATATGGCTTTAAAACCCGTAAATGTAACTGCAGCGGCTGGACATCAAACCTGGGCAAAATGCTTGCACTGCTATGGTATAAATCATAGTTGTTCAATCCTTTTTCATAACTTTTCAAATGTCAATTGCGAGGTGGTAGTTCTTATGTGAAACCATAAGATTGGTTCCACTGGGGATTGAACCCAGGATCATCTGCGTGTAAAGCAGACGTGATGACTACTACACTATGGAACCTCAGTAATATACATATAATATACATCACTAGACAAAGAAGAAAGCCAGTCCATATCCAGTGATAGTACATCCATGGGTACGCTGCCAACAGTGAGAGACGAAAAGTCTTTGGAGGACCTTTAAGAAAGTCCAGTTTCCTTTAAGTTTAACTATACTTTAAGTCTCTGTATAACTGTAACCTGGGGCCTGTTGCACGAAAGTAGAATAAAGATATCCAGGATAAATGAAAAAGCGCAGCTTGACTTAGTGTGACCTGCTCATCGCGGATTAATCGGTTGCACGTTTGCCGAGCCAGGATGAACAGGTGAAGCTATGTCCAGCCAGGTGGAGATAGCTGGGATAAGTGCACGTTCACGGCTTTCTCACATAGACCACGGTATCGATCACAGATTTACTGATGCAGAGATGGGAAAACGCATGCGCCATATGTTTCACCCAATGAGCAGCAGCTTCTAATGGAAAGTAACGAGGAGGGGAAGAATATGCAAAAAGGGAAATACGGCTTATCAAACGGAGAGAAAAAGCCCAACATAGCGGACCCGACTGAATGTGTGAGGGGTGTAAAAATATCTACTTAGCCTATAGTCACTCCACATTTTTACAAAGTTGTAGGCTACACTGTGTTTTAATTGCTTTTAATATAGTTTCATGTTTCTGTTTTTATGTGATATATGTGCTGGTTTTACTGTAAAGTGTATTTGTCTAGCCTACCATGTAAAGCACTATATAAATAAAATGTATTATTATTTAGCCTTTGCCTTAAAAGTGAGCAGAGGGAATAATGTTCCTTGGGAAATGGACCCTAATGAGTAGGCTTAATTTCAAACCCTTATTCACAACGCTAGAACATGTTTTATAACCATAGGCACAAATCTCTATAAGCTATATCTAATTCTTTGTACAATTAATGTTCATACAGAACGATCAGAAAGGGACAACAACTAAAAAAAAGTAAATGACTTCAATACACGTTGTGAGCATTTGTAAAACAATATTCATGTTTTTTATTCTTCTGACAAGTGACGCACCAAAATAAAAAGATGAAGAACCATTGTGGTGTTCCCGGTGTGATGAATGTAAACTACACTACATACGTACTGTATATAGGCCACGTTATTGGTCCAGGGATGTGAGACTAATTGAGAAGGTTATGAAACCAATGTAAGCTATAATAAAAACATTAGGCCTACATATTAAGGAGTAACAAACTGTCCTTTATTAGAGAAGGATAAGCAACAAGAAAATGAAATCATGAATGTATTGGTCTCTGACCAGTCTGCCATTATTATCATCTGGGAATATTGCTACATTAATATCATCTGGGAATATCACTACATTAATATCATCTGGGAATATCTCTACATTAATATCATCTGGGAATATCTCTACATTAATATCATCTGGGCATATCTCTACATTAATATCATCTGGGAATATCTCTACATTAATATCGTCACACTTAATCTTCTGAGCACGTCCTGTATAAACCTGACGCTGCGCTGCTCATCTCTACTTTTACAGAGAGAGAGGCACTGACGCGACTCGCAGGTCTGCCGGCAGGCAGCGGCCACCGGGCAGCAGCCGCACGCCAGGCAGCCTCGACCATAGACCGGTAATATACAGTCTATGGCCTCGACACAGTACCGTTCCACCGGGAAAATGCCACTGCAAACATTTCTAATTATCTAAACAAATGTAGTAGGGTTTAAATCAAACTCGCGACAACAATAGTGACAAGTAGGCTAATGCATGTTAATGAAAATAAAGCAGAACACATCAGAAGACAACGGAATAATTGTTAAACATTTGGGATCAGACGGCAGCTGATTTGACACATGAGACTCCAGGATTAATCTTAGCCCGGCTGTTAGCTTGCTCTGGACCAGGCTAGCCGCAAAGAATAAATCTCCATGGTTACTTGGCCGGGCTTAATTCAATCTGGTTTCGTGCAACCGAGTCAAAGCTAAATTCATCCAGGATAACTTGAATATCCCGGCTTAATCCTGTAGCGTTAGACATTCTTGCAGCAGTCTCACGATAAAGCAGCCACCAAAGTGGTTAGCTAGCACTCATAGCACCTATGTGCACGGGAGGAAAAATGACAGACCACCATCGTCTCTCTGGTCCGGGAAACCCTGACCGTTTATTTAGCGCACATGCTCTCAATATCACCACCCTGTGCACGCAGACACACGTTACAACACGTCACCACGCAAGCACGTCAACATGGCTTTGCTACCCATATCATCAAATATGCTTAACACTCCCACTCAAAGACATGTTTACAGCTCTCTATAGTGGTAAACAAACAAAAAAAAAAAAATATGTATGCTTACTCCAAAATAAAACATCCAACATATTGGCAGTAGTCTACAAACTTCAAAACATTTACATTTTGACAGTTGACATTACTCTCCAAACAAATATCCCTTGAACTTCTCGAACTTTACCTTTTCACTGGCTTGGTAAGAACATCAGCTACCATGTCTTCAGTAGGGCAATATTCTATAGCTATGTTCCCTTCTGTGTGTGCAGACCGTACAAAGTGATACTTTATATCTACGTGTTTGCTTCTCTGTCTGCATACTGGGTTCTTAGATAAAGCTATCGCCCCTGGTTGTCTTCATATATCTTGACTGGTACATGCTGGTTACTACTATCTATTCCTTTAAGTAGCTGTACAAGGTACATACTCTCTTGAGTTGTGGCTGCTAGTGCCATATACTCAGCTTCACAGGTGGATAGTGCAACCGTAGGCTGTTTCCTACTCTTCCATGATATAACTGGACCATTCTCAGTTAGGCTGAAACAATATCCAGTTGTACTCCTCCTATCACTTACATCAGATGCCCAATCAGCATCACTGTATCCCTTAAGTTGTAGGCTCTCCTCACATTTCTTGTAGTGTAACTCTTGATCTCTAGTACCCTTTAAGTACCTCAGTAGGTGTTTTGCTGTAGCCCAATGCTGTTGCTTTGGTTCTGCTAGGTGTTGTGATAGTTTACTAACAACCCAGCTCAGGTCAGGTCTGGTACATGTCATAATGTAGATCAAGCTACCTACCATCTCTCTGTATCCTGTTGAGTCAATGACTTCACCCTCATTGTCAAAGTTTAATTTTTGCTCAGATGGGGTGGCTCTCGGTTTGCATTCAGACATTCCAAATTTTGCTAATATCTTTTCTATGTGTCTCTTTTGGGTAATTTTGATCTCTCCTTCATGCTGTTCAAAGTCAATACCCAGGAAGTGTTTAAGTGGACCCATATCTTTCATCTTAAACCTTCTCTTCAGCATGTCTTTTACCTCACTGAGTAAGTTGTTGTTACTCGCAGCTATGATTAAGTCATCTACCCATACCAACAAAATCACTTTCTCGTTGTCAGATTCTCTGCTGTAGACACAATGATCAGCATTATTTTGTACAAAATCATTCTTTGTAAGGTGGTCATGCAGTAACATATTCCAGTTACGCCCGGACTGTTTTAAACCATACAATGACTTATTGAGTTTGCACACTAAATGTTCTCCTGTCTTTGACTTGATCTCAAAACCTTCTGGTTGTTCCATATATACCTCACAGTCCATTGGAGCATGGAGGTAAGCAGTCTTTACATCCATTTGATGCAGGGTAAGGTCCTCCTGTACAGCTACCTGCATCAGTGCTCGGACAGAGGTCATGTTAGCTGTCGGTGAAAAAGTCTCTTTATAGTCAATCCCTTCTACTTGAACATATCCTTTTGCGACATATCTTGCTTTACAAGTCTCAGATCCTTCTGGGCTCTCTTTCACTGCATATACCCATCGACCTCCCACTGCTTGTTTGCCTCTTGGCAGTGGTGTCAGAGTGAAAGTCTCATTCTCTGTCAAAGAGTTCATCTCCTCTTTCATTGCGTCCATCCACATTTTTGACTTCTTAGAGTCCATAGCCTCTCTAAATGTTTTGGGTACACCATAAGCCACTCTGTAGAAATAATCTACATTTTCACTTTTGACATTGTTGTACTCAGCCTTACACTGGTAGTCCTTTAAGTATTCTGGTACCTTTTTTCTGTCTCGTAGGGTACCTCCTTTCTCCATGTTCTCTTTGAGTACTGTCTGTCTGGGTCAGACCTGCCTCAGCAGTCTCCTCAACACTAGACTCTTTACTCTGTTTCTCCTGACCCTGGGTGATTATCTTTGGTGGTGTATGTTCATAATTCTCAAGGTCATCCCTCATGTCACAATCTGTCTGTGTCTGGCTATCTGTGCTAACCTTGGTGATGAATTTCACCAGCCTATGTTTAAGGACTTTTCCTGTCTCATGATAGTACACGTTATATGCCGGACTGTATTTATCATAGCAACAAAGATCCCCTTTTCACACCTAGAATCCAGCTTCTTCTTATCCTGTTTATACACGTAGCATTCAGAGCCAAATATCTTCATGTGAGAAAGATTAGGTATTTTACCTGTGAAAACACAGTAAAGGTGTCTGCTCTAGTAAACACTGTAGCATCTGTTGCGGATTTGGGCTGCTGTCTGTACAGCATAAGTCCATAATTGCTTTGGGAGGTTACTCTCCAATAGCATGCATCGTGACATCTCAAATAGGGTTCTCCAACCCTCTCGGCAGTTCCGTTCTGATGAGGTGAGTAGGGTGCACTTGTCTCGTGCCTTATCCCGTTACTCCTAAGTAAAGACTGGAACTCTTGCCCGGTATACTCTGTGCCATTATCAGACCGTATGCACTTTATCTTTCCATATGGGGCTACATCTGCTATGAATTTTTCTGTAGCTTTTTTTGTTGCGTCACTCTTGGCTTTGATAAAGTATGGAAAAATCATCCCACTGTAATCATCAGTAAATGCTATTGCATACCTGTATCCATTTTTATCTGCTGGTTCTATAGGGCCGCATAGGTCTGTGTGTACTAGCTCTAGTACAGCTGTAGCTTTAGCATCTGCCTGTCTGTTTCTGTTTTGTGTGAATTTTCCCTGTGTGCATATTTCACAGTGTTGATTGGACCTGTCATGTTTCCCTTTTATCGACATCCCTTTAACAACCTTTTCTAATTTTGCAACATCATCAAAATTACAATGACCAAGTATCCTATGCCACGTTTGAATGTCATGACAACCATACACTTCATCAACATTTTCATTTTCTACTGTGCTAAGGTAATACAGCCTACCATACACATCCATTTTGAACTTGGTGCCATCTTTGTGGAACAGCCAGTTATCACCGTCCTTGAAGTGGACTTCTGCACCGTTTGCTGTTGCCGCTTTCACTGAAAAGATGTTTTGTGGAAACGATGGGATGTAGAGTGCTTGCTTGAGCCTCGTTTTCACTCGTCGTCCCTCACTGTCCAACATGTAGAGTTCGGCGTCTCCCCTCATTTTCGCCATTCCGCTCACCTTGGTTCCGTCTGCCAGCTCGATGACGTGGTCTTCGGGTTTGAAACTCTCGTCGACTGTTTTGAACTTTGTGGCGTCGTTGATCATGTGTGTTGTAGCGCCGCAGTCGACCATGAGACCCTTCTTATTCCCTCTTTGTGTGGAACAGTCACTCAGCTTGAAGAAACAGAAAGATGTAGGCTCTGCCTCCGTCTCTCCGTCGGCTTTCTTCACATGGTCACGACCTCGACCTCGACCGCGCCCTCTCCCTCGCTGTAGAGCGTCCCATTTTCGTTCCTCTTTTCTCGTCTGGGATTCATCAGGACATGTCCTGGCCATGTGTCCCTTTTTACCGCACGTGTAACATTCGACCTCAGCCAGGTCCATTTTCTTTACTCTTCCTCTTCCACAGGCGACCTCGTTGCCCGCTAGTCTTCATCACATTGTCTTCTTCTACATTCACGTCACTCCTCCCATATTTTCAGTACTTTCATAACTTCGCAGTTTTGTTTTAAACTCGCTGAATGTTACAATATCATTTGTCTGGGTGACGTGCTTAAACGGCTTGTATGAATCTGGTAGCCCCTTTACTACCATGGCTATTTGAAGTCCATCACTAATACGTTCATCTGCTCTTCTTAATGACGTAAATATAGTCTCTGCACGGATAATATAGTCAGTTACCGTTTCATTGCTAGCCTTATGGAGCGAGGAAAGTTCACAATACAAACTTACAACACGGGGTTTGTCTTTTCCCCGCATAGTGCTCCCGGAGAATCTCCAATGCTCTTCTTCCATCGCGTTTGGCATCCCTCATTACCAGTGACAAACTCTTGTTGTCCAGACATTGCACTAGCTCTGCATATGCCTCTCCGTTCTTTGCCTCGTCTTCCGCGAGAGCCACTTCGTCTTCCTCATCTATCTGCGGGTCCTCCAGGATAACCTCTCTGAGGCCACGCAACTCCATGTGCGCGAGGAACCTCGTTTCCCAGAGTTCGTAATTTTTCTCATCACCGTCGAATAAGAGTCTGAACCACCTTTGGCCTGCATGACTGGGCCCATAACCTGTAGCGTTAGACATTCTTGCAGCAGTCTCACGATAAAGCAGCCACCAAAGTGGTTAGCTAGCACTCATAGCACCTATGTGCACGGGAGGAAAAATGACAGACCACCATCGTCTCTCTGGTCCCGGGAAACCCTGACCGTTTATTTAGCGCACATGCTCTCAATAGCACTACCCTGTGCACGCAGACACACGTTACAACACGTCACCACGCAAGCACGTCAACATGGCTTTGCTACCCATATCATCAAATATGCTTAACAAATCCCTTATCCTAGTTTCGTGCAATAGGCCTCCGAATACCGGACAAGAGTTAAATAATGCACTCAGAGGCGGACTCACCATTAGGCAAAGGTAGGCAATTGCCTTGGGCCCCAAGCTACCAAGGGCCCCGTAAAACGCCCCATAAACTTATGGTTACAATATGTTGTCTTACTTTTCACCAATTAATTATATCTCTAAACATTGATACGCTAAAGGGCTATCCGATTGTTTAATTCATGATGAGAACCCCCCCCAGTCCCCACTACATTGGACTATTCCATCTGCGTGTGTTTGTAAACAAACGGCTCAGCGTGCTGGGGCCTATTGCACGAAACTAGGATAAGGGATTAAGCTGGGATATTCAAGTTATCCTGGCTGAATTTAGCTTTGACTCGGTTGCACGAAACCAGATTGAATTAAGCCCAGCCAAGTAACCATGGAGATTTATTCTTTGGCTAGCCTGGTCCAGAGCAGGCTAACAGCCGGGCTAAGATTAATCCTGGAGTCTCATGTGTCAAATCAGCTGCCGTCTGATCCGAAATAAACGTGTTTAACAGTTATTCCGTTGTCTTCTGCATGTCTTCTGCTTTATTTTCATTAACATGCATTAGCCTACTTGTCACTATTGTTGTCGCGAGTTTGATTTAAACCCTACTACAGTTGTTTAGATGGTTAGAAATGGTTGCACTGGCACCCTGATGCGGAGTGGGACTTTTTCCGGTGGTGGTACTGTGTCGAGGCCATACTGTATATTACCGGTCTATGGTCGAGGCTGCCTGCGGCGGCTGCTGCCCGGTGGCCGCTGCCTGCCGGCAGACCTGCGAGTCGCTCAGTGTCCTCTCTCTGTAAAAGTAGAGATGAGCAGCGCAGCGTCCGTGGTCTCAGCTTCAGGTTTATACAGGGGGCGCTCCGAAGATTAAGTGTGACGATATTAATGATATTCCCAGATGATATTAATGTAGTGATATTCCCAGATGATGATATTCCCAGATGATATTAATGTAGCAATATTCCCAGATGATAATAATGGCAGACTGGTCAGAGACCAATACATTCATGATTTCATTTTCTTGTTGCTTATCCTTCTCTAATAAAGGACAGTTTGTGTTACTCCTTAATATGTAGGCCTAATGTTTTTATTATAGCTTACATTGGTTTCATAACCTTCTCAATTAGTCTCCCATCCCTGGACCAATAACGTGGCCTATATACAGTACGTATGTAGTGTAGTTTACATTCATCACACCGGGAACACCACAATGGTTCTTAATCTTTTTATTTTGGTGCGGTCACTTGTCAGAAGAATAAAAAAACATGAATATTGTTTTACAAATGCTCACAGCGTGTATTGAAGTCATTTACTTCTTTTTCTAGTTGTTGTCCCTTTCTGATTGTTCTGTATGAACATTAATTGTACAAAGAATTAGATATAGCTTATAGAGATTTGTGCATATGGTTGTAAAACATGTTCTCGCGTTGTGAATAAGGGTTTGAAATTAAGCCTAGTCATAGGGTCCATTTCCCGAGGAACATTATTCCCTCTGCTCACTTTTAAGGCAAAGGCTAAATAATAATACATTTTATTTATATAGTGCTTTACATGGTAGGCTAGTCAAAGACACTTTACAGTAAAACCAGCACATATATCATATAAAAACAGAAACATGAAACTATATTAAAAAAGCAATTCAAACACAGTGTAGCCTACAACTTTGTAAAAATGAGGAGTGACTATAGGCTAAGTAGATATTTTTACACCCTCACACATTCAGTCGGTCCGCTATGTTGGGCTTTTTCTCTCCGTTTAAGCCGTATTTCCCTTTTTGCATATTCTTCCCCTCCTCGTTACTTTCCATTAGAAGCTGCTGCTCATTGGGTGAAACATATGGCGCATGCGTCTTCTCCATCTCTGCATCAGTAAATCTGTGATCGATACCGTGGTCTATGTGAGAAAGCCGTGAACGTGCACTTATCCCAGCTATCTCCACCTGGCTGGACATAGCTCCACCTGTTCATCCTGGCTCGGCAAACGTGTAACCGATTAATCCCGCGATGAGCAGGTCACACTAAGTCAAGCTGCGCTTTTTCATTTATCCTGGATATCTTTATTCTACTTTCGTGCAACAGGCCCCAGGTTACAGTAATACAGAGACTTAAAGTATAGTTAAACTTAAAGGAAACTGGACTTTCTTAAAGGTCCTCCAAAGACTTTTCGTCTCTCACTGTTGGCAGCGTACCCATGGATGTACTATCACTGGATATGGACTGGCTTTCTTCTTTGTCTAGTGATGTATATTATATGTATATTACCGAGGTTCCATAGTGTAGTAGTCATCACGTCTGCTTTACACGCAGAAGATCCTGGGTTCAATCCCCAGTGGAACCAATTTTATGGTTTCACATAAGAACTACCACCTCGCAATTGACATTTGAAAAGTCATGAAAAAGGATTGAACAACAATGATTTATACCATAGCAGTGCAAGCATTTTGCCCAGGATTGATGTCCAGCCGCTGCAGTTACATTTACGGGTTTTAAAGCCATATATAACATTAACATTACATGTTTTACCCAGTTTTCTTCTTTTATTCCGTAATATGTCAATTTCTTTGCGGGAGTCATGCCAAAAGGATTAATAAAGATAAGTCTGTAATTTCCATTTTTATGGATGAAATGAACTTGACATGCCATTAAATTTACTCTTCAGCAGGAGGAGACATTTCACTTCAGACACTTGCAGCAACAGATGCTTTGTTAAACATTAACACAATGGAAATAGAAGTAATGCTGATACAAAGCATAGTAACTAGCAGAGGATGGTTTCGATCCATCGACCTCTGGGTTATGGGCCCAGCACGCTTCCGCTGCGCCACTCTGCTCAGCTGTTAATGCTCAGGGGCTGGAAAATCTGTGATTGACATTTTGAGGGAAGGTTTGGGAACCCGCGGTAACCAAGGCTCCAACAGCATCGGTTGTAAAGTTAAACATTTAGACCATGCAACTATCTTTTATGTGAGCTTCCTGATTACTCACACATTGATTATTCACATGTAACACTTGTGATTGGCTGGTGTTTTAAAAAAGGGCATTGTGAGTACAGATATAAACATCAGTAAGGAGCAGAGGTGGGTAGTTACGAGTTACATTTCCTCCGTTACATTTACTTGAGTAAGTTTTTGATAAAATTGTACTTCTAGGAATAGTTTTAAATCACTATACTTTTACTTGTACTTGAGTAGATTAGTGAAGAAGAAAGTTTACTCTTACTCCGCTACATCAGGCTACAATGAGCTCGTTACTTTTCTTTTTACCTCTGTGGAATTCTACGCGTCATTGTTTTTACCCCAGCGTACGTCTCATTTTAATGTTTTATTTTGACAGAGAGAGAGAGAGAGAGTCTTCCGCTGAAGGATCTACCACGTGACTGTGTTTAACCAATCACACGTCGTTGTGCAGTCACGTGACCATACTCGATCTCAGCGGCGGGACAGGTTAGCTTTGAAGGTTATTGAGAGTGTAACTCAGCACAGTTTGATTGTGTGGAAATCCATGAAAATGCAAACTACAGTGCTCATACCCGCCGTAACACCCATAAAAACTGGAGCGTTATACAATAAATATACTACATTTAAAGTGCTAGTTGTGCTGTCTCATAGTCTGAGGCAGAAAAGAGAGAGCATACTGCTTAGTTTGTGTCACATGCGCTCTACCACTGAACAACATCCCCTAAAGATTGTCAGATTTTTTTTTACTTTTTTTCCGAGATAGACTTAGACTTATCTTTATTAATCCTTTTGGGATGACTCACCGCAAATAAATTGAAATATTACGGAATAAAAGAAGAAAACCGGGTAAAACGTGTAATGTTAATGTTGTATATGGCTTCAAAACCTGTAAATGTAACTGCGGTGGGCAAAATGATTGCACTGCTATGGTATAAATCATAGACAAAAAGTAACACACCTGTTGCCTTTCTGCTGCTTTCTGCTCTGTTGATAAACTTTTCAATTGGTTAGTAGTAGTTACCAGACACGGGCAAAGTGCTAATCGTAGTGCTCTGCTTGTGTCTGTGGTTCCTCGTGGAGGCAGCTTGATTGATTGATATACTCCCTTATTTGTACCATAACAGAGATCTAATATTTTATCAAATCAGGTTGGGCGAGTAACCTTTCTGGCTAATCTTCACAAATAAAGCAAGTAACCACACAATGAAAAGTACTGTGATGGCTGGGAATCAAACCCAGGTCAACTGCTTGGAAAGGCAGCTGTGCTCACCACTATACCATCATCTCTGGACAGCACAATGTTCACTGAAATCTTGTAACACATCTGGGCATTGAGACTCAAAATGTGCTCTATCACTGATCTACAGGCCCTGAAGATTTTCAGATTTTTTAGACTTTTTTGTGAGATCACTGAATAACAGAAGAAACCTGGGTGGAATATGTAATGTTAATGTTGTATATGGTTTCAAAACCTGGTGGTGGCCGGAAATCAAACCATGGCAAAATGGTTGCACTGCTATTGTATAAAAATTAAATTAATATAAAGTTAAAAAGTAACATCACTCAAAGAAAGCTACTGCGATGGCTCGGAATCCAACACCGGTCAACTGCTTGGAAGGTAGCTATGCTGACAACTATACCACCTTTACTGGGTAATGCACTGCTCCCTGCAAATCTTGCAACACATCTGGTCATTGAGACAGATTTTTTGCATTAATTAACATGAAGGCAAGGATATTGCCTTTTAATACTTTTCTCTTTCAGAACAAGAGCTTTTGCAGCTCATTTACAGACTGGACAATAACACTTACAGGAGATGCCGGGGATTGAACCCAGGAACTCACACTTGCAAAGCATGTGCTTTCCCACTGAGCTACATCCCCTGAATGTTTTCATCCATCCATCCATCTTCATCCGCTTATGTTTGCGGGGGCAGCAGCTCCAGTAGGGGACCCCAAACTTCCCTTTCCCGAGCCACATCAACCAGCTTTTTCCCAGGCCAGGTTGGAGATATAACTCTCCACCTAGTCCTTTTCCCAGCTGGGAGATGGAACACCTCCCTTGAGGCATCCTTACCAGAACCACCTCAACTGGAAACCTGGAAGGAGCAGCGACTAAAATACTCGAGCTCCTCTCGGATTTATCTCTAAGGGAAAGCCACCCTCCTGAGGAAACCCATTTGGCCGCTTGTACCCTGGATCTCGTTCTTTGGTCATGACCCAGCCTTCATGACCAAGGTGAGGGTAGGAACGAAAATTGAACGAGAGCTTTGCCTTTGGCTCAAATGCGATACACAGAATGTAATGCACCGGCTGCCATTCTCCGACCAATCTCACGCTCCATAGTCCCCTCACTCGCGAACAAGACCCCAAGGTTTGAATGTTTTCAGATTTTTTTTTACTTTTTCTGAGATCATTGAATAAGAGAAGAAACCTGGGTGAAATATGTAATATTTATGTTTTATAGGGTTTCAAAACATGGCGGTGGCTGGAAATTGAACCTTGGCAAAATGCTTGCACTGCCATGGTACAAATCTAGTCAGAAAGTAACACATCTGTTGCCTTTCTGCTGGACAATACAACACTCACTGCAAATCTTGTAACACAGACTGAAAGTAAGTGCTAAGAGATACTTTGGTGGAGATGGGTTGCTTCCAGAATCTATGAGATAACAAAATTGTGTTCATGAAGTTGCAGTTTGGTATACTTTAATGTGCCATTGGTTTGCTACCACTCTGGAAGAATATCTCTCGTTGTCGGCAGGATTTGAACCTGCTTGGCGGGGGAGACCCCAATGGATTTCTAGTCCATCGCCTTAACCACTCGGCCACGACAACCGGCCACGACAATATTTGCATGTTTCTCTGCTCTGTCTTCTCTCTTCCCAGGTGTCCTGACCATGGAATACTGTGACCCAAGTGCAACACTTTGGCCCTGAGAGCCTCAGGAACAACTAACTCCTCAGTGTCTGTACTCATTTGACACAGTTTCTCATTGTTGACAACAAAACATGTGTCACCTTCCCTCCTGGCCTCCTTAGCCTCATCAGGGGTCTTAACAGAAGAAAAGCATGAGCCTGTAAAAGCTTCAAGAAGTCCTCACAAAAGACTTCAGTTCTGTCTAAATGTGGGAAGGATGGACGTTCCTACATCACTGTACCTGACTTTTTGGCCTAGAATAACTGGGTAAGGGCATTTATCCAAAGTCCCTACTGTTTAAAAGTACTTCTGGCCCTTAATCTCCACGAGACCCTCGCTGGTCTGGTGGAGCAATCTTCTCCACGTTTTGCCTCTTTAGCTTTTGTATTATATATGTAAAAATTACAAAGAATGATAACATTTTTTAATAAAGTACTGGCATTTTTCAATAAAGTATTGGCTTTTGACTTGCAAAAGTTGTGTTCCAATAACATTAACAAGCATACCGTTACTTACGGTCCCAGTGTTTCCCCATACCTCCAAACAGTAAGTAATTATGGAAGTATGAAGGAACAATACAACGTGTACAATGAGCGTTGATTTAATAAATAATTGGTTTTATACAGTATAGCAATATTTTGGATTTGGATATTTTGGCATTAATTTAGTGTATATGTGGCTTCCAACATAATTTTTCATCGATTATGACTTTCTCTTAGATTTCCGGCCAATGCAGCTTTCCTTTACTACTATTTGGAATTAGTCCTTGCACCAAAGGTGCATGTTTGTGTGAAGGTAAACAGCTCATTTCTGGTGATGTGAACCTCTAGATTTCAGTCATGCTTGTTAGCTCTATTTTGTTACTAGGCACGCTGGGGACGTTAGCGTCATGTACATGGAACGTCATCCAATCTTTCCAGTTAATCAACATTATGATTTGCTAGATCCATTGTCATCCCACTACGTGATTGGACAGGGGTGAATCTCACTTTGGACATGAATGAACGTGATTAGCTGTCAAGATTGGAAATGGAACAGAGACTGCACCTGTCTGATTTTTTATTAGCAGGAGCTCGATCTTTAAGCCACAAGCATTTGCTTTGTGGCTTTTTGAGGTTGAGCTGCACATGCATGCTTATCAGGCTATTTTTCTGTTACTCAGAAATTGGGGAAGCTGACTCATGCGGAAATGTAGAAGCTGGACGTGCATTGTATTGTTCTTACATGTCAATTGGATTCTTAATTTGAATTAAAATATTTGGCATCCAAGAAAATTTTTCATTTTGTCATTTTGCTGGTGGTTTCTTGGTCACAGCAACAAGCTTGATCATTAACATATAGTTGAACGCCACGTATCACAAAACTGTTGGGTGGGGCCTTATGTATTTGCTTGTATTACATCAAGTGACCTGCATACCAATGACCGTCAGAGATCGCAAAAGTACTCACTGCCCGTACTCAAGTAGAAGTACAGATAATTGTGTTAACAAATACTCTGGTAATAGAAAAAGTACTGATTTAACTTCTTTACTGAAGTATAAGTAACAAAGTACAGGCTTAGCAATTTACTTAAAAAGTGTAAGAAGATTTGTCCCAATGGTGCTATTAAAAACCTCCTTCACCATTCTGGCGGGGACAATGTCTAAGGGACAGTTGGTTGTTTTCATGTGTTGTACAACCTCACTAAGTAACATCAGAGAAACGGTCTTAAATTCCTCAAACACAGCTGAGTGTGTAGAAGATGCAGATAAAAAGACCTTAAAATTAGCACTGGTAATTTTCCTGATAGATGCTACTTTGTCAATAAAATAAGCAAGAAATTTCTCACATGTACTAATTGACACATCTGTCGGAGCAGAGATGCATTGATTTATGACATAGTTAAAAGTATTAAATAACAATCTAGGTTTGTGGCAATTGCTAGCTATGACAGAAGAGAGATGCTGCATCTTCGCCACCTTCACAGCATTCTGGTATGTGGATAGACTGTCCCTTAATACACCCAGTGTCACATGTAGATTGTCTTTCCATCTTCGCTCAGCTTGTCTGCAGTGTTGCCTAACGGCCCTTGTAGTGTCATTTAGCCAGGGATCCACCTTAGGTTTAACAGCTTTAATCCGATAAGGGGCAATAGAGTCTAGGATTTCAGCGCACGTGGAATGGAACACAGAGAGAATGTTATCTGGGGAAGAGGGAGAGACCAGACCAATCGTGGCATAAAACTGTGAGCTCACAAACACAGATGCAAACTACAGTACATTTTAGTGGTCACATGGCTTTAAATGGCCAACAAGACCCGCCTCATGTGCATTTGAACCAATGACAGTGCGTTCTCTGCTGCATGCGTCATGAAAAGACTGACAAATACAAAATGCTGCGCCATGCAGCAGCCGGCGGGAGGTTCAAAGTTGCGCAAAGCAGTAACCGGCGGTAGATATGTCGTCGTGAAGCATCCGGCACCAAAGAGTTAACAAGTCTCCAACAACTATATTCACTTCACCCATGTCCTGCTTTGCTCCGCTATTGAGAAGGAATTTATCAAATTTGTATAGCATAGTCTTGTGCATTCTTGCATGTATGCTACTTAATGCAAACATCAGTCTCAATGCCCAGATGTGTTGCATTGCTTTAAGTGATGATACTTGTTTTATTTATCAAGAAGTCAACAGAAAGGTTACATGCCCTACCCAATTTGATAAAATATTAGATCTCTGTTCTGGTAAAAATAAGCGAGCATATCAATCAACCTGCCTCCACGAGGATCCACAGACACAGGCAGTGCACTACGATTTGCACTTTGACCGTGTCTGGTATTACTAACCAATTGAAAAGTTTACAGTTGTTGGACATTTCTCCAAACAGGTATAGCAATGCTTCTCAGGTTGTTGTGGCCGAGTGGTTATTGCAATGGACTAGAAATACTCTCCCCACGTAGGTTCAAATCCTGCTTATAACGAAAAGTGCTATTTTTGAGTGGACAGCGACTAAGACGGGGTAAGTTTATACCTCAGGATTTCAGACAACATATATTGTACTTTCCTGGACATAGATTTAACACTGATTCAAAGCATAGTAACTAGCAGAGGATGGTTTTGATCCATCGACCTCTGGGTTATGGGCCCAGCATGCTTCCGCTGCGCCACTCTGCTCTGTTCTGGTGTTTAGTCCCAGGGGCTGGAAAATCTGATTTAATTATGATTTGTATTTTCTAATGTATGTCTGTGTGTGTAATGAAATGTCATAAAGAGGATTGTCAAAGAAAAGATTGTAGGACCCCAGGAAGAATAGCTTTTAGTTTATGCTGAAGCTAAGGGGGATCCAAATAAAACAAACAAACAAAAAATATTAGCAATTTTGCATCAAGGAAATGTGATCAGTGAGTAACTAGAAGGGCAATGGTCAAGTAGTTTGTTTGGCATGTGGTGTTTTTATGGCTCCACTGCCAGATTGAGCTGTCTGATTATATTGAACGACAGACTACTTTTGAAGAAAAAGATTTTACCAAAATTGGAACTTGAATTTTGGTAAAAAGGAAATACAACTTGAAAAAGGAAATACAGCTTGGATTTGTCACTGACTTGAAAGGCTATGGTCAGATAGATTGTCATGGGGTCTTTTCACGGCTCGACTCCCGATTCAGCTTTCTGATCTCATTTGACAACAGGAAAAATTTGATACAAAATAATTTTACCAAAAACAGACTTGATTTTGTCAGTAAAAAAATATAGTAATATCATGATGAATTTGCCACGTCGATGACACTTTTTTCCATCACACTCAATAAATAAACCAGATTATTCAATCCATGCTTTTACTTCTATGCAAAGTGGTCTCATCCGGGACCTCTCGGACCCAACGCGAGAATCATACCCATAGACCAACGAGCCATGAAACACAGAGTTCAAGCAATTTTCCATCAAGAAAATGCAGCTGCAATCTGTCAGTGAATCGAAAGGCAATGGTCAAGTAGTCAAGACTACTTTTGACACAAAACATTTTAAAAACATTCAAACTTGAATTTTTCTATCAAACATGAGAGCAGAATTGTAATGACCTTGCACATTTTGTAACTGTGATTAACTCATATAAGCTTTCTAGCGAGAATCATACCCCTCCATCCAGGACCTATCGCACCCTAAGCCAGATGAACCTAGACCAATGTCTGTAGAGACACATTGGTCTAGGTTCATGATTCTCCAAAGAGAGTCATGTCTTGCTCGTTTGTTGCTCATATTTTTTCCCAGTTTTTTTCTGTTGCGTGCAGTTGAAACAGGATATGAAAAATTGCCAAAATGCTCTAATACAATTTTGCTTGCTCCTAATCTGGGTTAATTTAACAATAAACTGGATTTGGAATTACAGATGAGGGTTGTGCAGCTCCTGACTTCAGGGCTCATACAGGAGTTGAACCCAGGACCCAAAGCGAGAATCATACCGCTAGACAAACGAGCCACTTAAAAACATCACACTAGATATTTTGCATCAAGTAAATGTGATCAGTCAGTGACTCAAAAGGTAATTGTTAAGTAGTTTGTTTGGCATGTAGTGTTTTTATGGCTCCACTGCCAGATTGACCTTTCTGATTATATATTTTATATATATATATATATATATATATATATATATATATATATATATATAGAAGAAATCTTTGTACTTTATAGTTCTTCCATTGGGGTATCCCCGCAAAGGTCCAAATCCTGCCGACAATGAAAAGGCATCCTTAGCGTTGGTAGCAAACCAATGACATATTTACATCATACAAAATCTTGCTGTGCCTTCATGAACAATATTGTAATATCTCATATTACTTGAAGCCTGATCAAGCCAAAAGAACCACATCATCTGCAAGACACTTGACACTCACCCACCTCACACCTCATGAAATGAATGGTGCTTTTCCCCACGAACATGCAGCAAGGCTCCTTTTCATCAGTTTCCGTAGTGTAGTGGTTATCATGTTTGCCTAACACGTGAAAGGTCCCCTGTTTTGCCCACAAGCCAGGCGAAGAGTCTTTAATTTGTCCTGAAAGTGGAGCAACTTAATGAAGATAGACCTGAGACTGAGTCTTCCATGTGAGCAGACTTTGTGGACAAAAGTGCGGTGTGCCGCCGGTGTGGGAAAGTCATCTTTGCCAAGAAGCTGATGGATCAGACCAGTCATGAATTCCAGAATGTCTGCAGCCTCTGCTATCCAGAGAAAGCGGATTTTCAAGATCATCGACCTTATCAACCAGGTAACCAGGTATAAAAAAGCACACGTTCCAGGCTAGATAGAAAATCACCTGTAGAGGCTAGAAAGACCCCGAAGAGACCACCGTGACCACTAGCTTGTTAGCTTTTAGCTGCAATAATCAGTAAGTTTCTGTCTTTTATGGTTATTAAATGAATGAAATATGAATCTCAGGTGCGATTATTATAAGATTCTCTCGGTTCCTAAGGGTTAACAATAAAAGTTATTGGTGGAACGTTCTAAGAACACATCATTACAATTTTGAAATACGAAGTTTGGGTCTTCTGGGAAAGTTGACTGTGATTTTAGCGTTATTACCGTAAATGCAAGGAGGTCACAACAACCCTCAACACTGCACTATTCAAAGTTGCTCAAAGCCCCTGAGTATATTCAACAGAGCAGAGTGGCGCAGCGGAAGCGTGCTGGGCCCATAACCCAGAGGTCGATGGATCGAAACCATCCTCTGCTAATTCCAATGCTTTGTGTCAGTATTAAGTTTGATGTTTTACAGAGTGTCTGTTGCTGTGTCTGAAGTAGAATGTCTCAAGAAGATCTGATGATTAAACTTAATGGTGTGTCAAGTTTATTTCATGCATAAAAATGTGCTTGTACCTGCTGTAACACCCATAAAACCTGGAGCAAAATAAAATAAATAAACTAAACAAGTACATAAATATCTATCCATTCATCTTCATCCGCTTATCGGGTCGCGGGCCAGCAACTCCAGTAGTGGACCCCAATCTTCCCTTTTTCAAAAAATTTCAAAAGCCTCAGAAAAAGTCGAAAAAAGAGAAAAATGTCAAAGTGACTGAAATGTGAACAAATGTAAAAAAAGTGACAACAACATCGAGGGAAAGACACAAAAGAGATTTATATTTGGAAAAGAATAATTATTAATAAAAACTTGTGTGTGACAAATTTTAAATGTAAGAAAAAAGACAAATGTCAATAAAAGTGACAAGAGTGAAAAAGATTTGAAAAAATTGACATTTTTGTGTTTAAAAAAAAAAAAATAGATTTACATTTGTTACTTTTTTTTTACATTTTCTTCACTTTGTACGGCATTTTTTTTCCACATTTGTTCACATTTCAGTCACTTTTATTGACATTAGTAATTTTTTTTTATTTGTCACACAAAAACTTGGTGTCAAAGCAATGTACAATGCAGTGCATCGATGCCCGCATCCTCCAGTTATTTCTTCTTCTACTGAAGACGATCTAGTGCATCCTGAGGCTTTAAACATTTGGGGAAAAAAAATCAAAAGGCTCCAAAAAAGTAGATGAACTATATTCCAGAGTCAAAAGTCAGAATGAAAAACATAATTAATAAAAGAACTTGTGTGTGACAAAAAAATAAAAAATAAATAAAAAATAACATAATAAAAAATATGACAAATATTATTAAAAGTGACTAATCTTAAAAAAATTTTTTTTCAAAAGGCTCAGAAAAAGTCGACAAACTTTGAAAAAGTGACAAAAACATTGAGGAAAAGACACAAAAGAGATTTATATTTGGAGAAAAACATTATTAATAAAGAACTTGTGTGTGACAAATGTAAAAAAAGAAGGAAAAGTGACTGAAAAAATGCTGAAAAAAGTGACAAATGAAAACAATAATTATAAATAAGCTTTAAAAATTTGGGGGAAAAACACAAATTTTTTTTTTCACATTTTTGTCCACTTTTTTTACATTTGTCACACACACACAAGTTCTTTATTAATTATGTTTTTCTCCAATATAAACCTCTTTTGTGTCTCACTTTTTCAACGTTTGTCTACTTTTTCAGTCTTTTTAAATTTTTGTGTTTGTGCCCAAATTTTTAAGCCTTTTTTTTTTTACATTTGTCACGTTTTTAACGCTTTTGTTACTTTTTCGTACATTTGTCACTTTTGTTAACGTTTTTGTCACTTTTTTTGTACATTTGTCACTTTTTTTTTTTAAATGTTTTTGTCACTTTTGTTTGTACATTTATTCACATTTCAGTCACTTTTATTGACATTTGTCTTTTTTTTTCCATTTGTCACACACAAGTCATTCTACCAGTTCTGTTTTCCTTCTATAAACTAGCGTTAGTTTCCCAGTTAGCGTCGTAAAGCTGCTAAATGGATCTGAATGCTTGGTGGAGTAGATCAGCACCAGCGTTGCAGTAGATGACGTTCCCTGCAGATAGAGATCAGATTCATGCCGCTGTTACATCGCTCACTGGTAATTCAACACAGATAATTTAATATATCCCAATTTCATTCTGCTGGGTGTGTAAGCAATGTACGAAACAGTGCATCATGGGGGATTAGCTCAAATGGTAGAGCGCTAGCTTAGCATGTGAGAGGTAGCGGGATCAATGCCCGCATCCTCCAGTTATTTCTTCTTCTTCTTCTTCTGAAGACGATCTAGTGCAGCCTGAGGCATTAAACATTTGGGGGAAAAAAATCAAAATGCTCCGAAAAAGTAGATGAACTATATTCCAGAGTCAAAAGTCGAAAAACATAAAAAAAATGACAAATAGGCTTCTGGTTTGAGCGATGACGGAGTAGGTCGCAAACCGGGAGAGCTTTGTTGAAATCCTCCCTAAACTCGATTAATAAACATTTTATTGTTACAGTTAACGTGTGCAAACCTGTGTGAAAGATTACGAAGTATGGGGAAACCGTCTAAAAAGCAAAGCCAACCCGCTGAGGGCATTTCTGATGACAACTTAGATGTTGGAAAACAAGCTAGCCAAAGCGAACAGCATGCTACTAGCAACACGCCGCTAACGTTGGCCGACATCGAGAAACTTCTCAACTCAATGGAGGACCGCATTATAGCAAAACTCTCTGTCCAACTTTCTGCGAACCGAGCAATTATCGACCAGCACGACCAGACCTTTCAACACTTGGAAACGTCCATTAATGATGTGGAGACCAGGCTGCTAACCCTTGAGTCAACCTGCATGGCTCTGTCCAAAGAGAATGAGGCCCTCTAACTTAAGGCGGATGATCTTGAAAATAGATCGCGGCAAAACAACATCCGTATAACTGGCTTACCTGAAAAAGTTGAAGGCTCGCACCCAACCACCTTCATGAAGGTATTCCTGGAAGAAACCTTTGGCGCTGAGGCCTTTCCCTCACCTCCTCCCGTTGACAGGGCGCACAGAGTAGCCATCTCCCGCAAGAAACAGGATGACCCTCCACGCCCGTTCATCGCACGGATCCACCGTTACCAAGACAAGGAGCGCATCATGAAGCTGGCTAGAGAGGCTGGGTCCCTTTCTTTCCGCGGATCTGAGATACACATTTATCCCGACTACAGCGCTGAGGTCTCCAAGAAAAGAGCAGCGTACCATACTGCGAAATCACAGCTGAAGAACGCCGGACTCGGATATCGGATGTTTTATCCGGCCAAACTCCCAAGTCACCAACAGAAAGGGTCGGAAATTGCTTTTTTCCTCTCCCCTGAAGAAGTACTGGCCTTTCTTCAAATCAATCGGCCAGATATGTCTCCCTTTACTTCATAAAACATTGATTGACAACACTAAAACACGCTGACGAGGGAGCAGCCACTTTGTTGCTGGTGAGCTTTGTGTTTTTATTGCCACGCATTTTGTAAGTCCGTCCATACTCCTGTTTAACGGGGCCGCAAACATTATAAGGTTTGTCATTCTTTGTGCTTATCTGGCACTGACTACGTTTTTTTTTATTGTAGGTACTTATGTCGTTATACTTTTACACAGCTGGTTTTGACGCTGTTGGTCGCACTCGGTATAATGTAATATTGTGGTAAAAATTTTAATTATTTTTGTATTTCACGTTATAGTTTTACCACAAGCCCTGGTTAATACTTTTATTGTTAATATATGCACGGTGCGGACACAGTGTCTTTGCACAGTTACTCAGTAAAATCTGTAACATTGTAATTGTTTTGTTCTTTTGGTTAAAACAGAGTTCAAGTGTAGGTAAGGAGGTCTCTAAGCTGATAGCTCAGATCACTGTTCGAGATCCCTGTTCCCTTCCAGATGTCTTTCTTCATTATTCTGTGTTTTGTTTTTATTTTATTTTATTCTTTCTTTATATTTATTTGTATTTTTTTATTATTTTCCCTCTCTCCAAAACCAGCCTTGCTGCTGCCTACTATAACCACCCTCATAATTTTGTAAGATATGGCATTTACATCTAATTACAATCAAAGTCGGCCCATTCACTATGTTTCTCTAAATATGGGTATGAATACCTGGGTGAAAAGACAGAAAATAACATCCTATCTACAACAATTAAACACAGACATAGCCTTTCTGCAGGAAACCCATCTTAAGAACAATCATGTCAACTACCTTAAAAAAAGCTGCGTTGATCAAGTGTACCACTCCCAGTTTGATGCTAAGGCTAGAGGGACAGCAATCCTTATACATAAGAGCATCCCCTTTCAAACTGAGGAAGTGATTACTGATAAAAATGGGAGATTTGTTATTGTTGCGGGTCGACTATTCACCAGTCCTGTCATTCTGATCAATGTTTATGCTCCTAACTATGATGATTACAACTTTTTTGTCAAACTGTTCTCTGCCATTCTTTGCAATAACAATTATAGGTTGATAATAGGAGGCAATTTTAAATGTGTACTCAAGACACCGTGCTAGACAGATTGTCAAACAAGGTCCAACAACTAACCAAATCTGCAAGAGTTATCAATGATTTCATAGTGCACAATGGTGTTTCGGACATTTGGAGATTCAAATTTAAAAATCAAAAAGTAGTCTCCTTTTTCTCCAATGTCCATCACACATACACTCGCATCGACTATTTTCTCCTAGACAATAGACTGCTAGGTAATGTTAGCTCTTGCACATATAACAGCATCACAATCTCAGATCACGGTGCTGTCTCATTTCACATAGCTCTACGCAACTGTCTTAGGCCCTCTCGTAACTAGAGACTTAACCCCCTCCTCATAGCTGACAAAAAAAAATGTTAGCCACATTTCTTCTCAAATTAACTTTTTCATTGAAACTAACATTCACCCAGAAATCTCTCACTCAACTTTGTGGGAAACCCTCAAGGCCTATCTTCGAGGGCAAATAATTGAATACTCCTCCAGGGCAAAGAAAGCAAGAGACTTAAAACTCAATGACATCTCGCGAGCCATTGCGGAGATCGACAGCCACCACTCCTCTCCGTCGCCAACACATTTTTAAAAGAGACTGCGACTACAGACAGAATACGACTTGCTCTCTACAGACAAGGCCTCTTATTTGCTCACAAAAGCACAATATAAGGTTTATGAAAGCGATAAGGCTGGCAGGCTCCTAGCCCAACAGGCTTATTCCTGAGATCTATAGTCAAACAGGGGAACCGTGACAGATGTCCTGGAAATCAACAACACCTTCAAACAATACTACAGTAAATTATACAGCTCTGAATGTGATGATAACTTTTCACAGCTCAATCACTTCTGTTCAAGCTGAACAAAAATCATTATTAGGAGGTGTGATTCCCAAGGCAGAGATTCTTAAAGCTGTCAATTCCTTGAATTGTAACAAGACCCCTGGTCCGGACGGGTATTCTGCCGAGTTTTTAAAAAAATTGCACCCATGCTATGCCCTCTGCTCCAAGACATGTTTAACAAATCTCTGTCATCTGGACAGCTCCCACCAACCCTCCGGCAATCTGCAATAACGCTTCTACCAAAAGGGGGTAAAAATCCACTTGAGTGCTCCTCCTACCGCCCAATCTCTCTGCTAAATGTGGATTACAAGATTTTGTCCAAGATTCTGGCGGCTAGACTAGAGACAGTTATCCCACAAATTATTGCAGCAGACCAGACAGGCTTCATCCTAAATAGACACTCTAGCTCAAATCTTAGAAGGCTTTTTAACATTGTTTACTCCCCTCCGTCCCGCTCCCCCGGAAATGGTTATATTGCTTGACGCTGAAAAAGCGTTTGACCGAGTTGAGTAGCGATATTTGTTTGCAACCTTAAAGAAATTCGGATTTGAAGATTCCTTCATTTCCTGGATAAAACACAGCCACAGTAATTACTAATGGTCTACAATCGGAACATTTCTCTCTTGGCAGAGGCACACGTCAAGGCTGCAGTCTGTCTCCTCTGCTCTTTGCCATTGCCATTGAACCGCTGGCTATTGCCCTCAGACAATCTGGTGACTTCCGGGGTATACAGCATTGGGGCCTTACGCACAAATTATCCCTATACGCAGACTACATTCTTTTATACGTCTCAAACCAACTTAGCTCAGTTCCCTCCATTCTTAAGATCCTGGCTCATTTCAGAAGTCTCTCCAGCTATAAAATAAACTTTGAAAAAAGCGAGATGTTTCCTCTTAATCAGGCAGCCACTTTAATCCCTGCATCACATTTCCCATTTAGAATTGTCAACAAGGGCTTTAAATATCTTGGAATAGAAATCACTCCTACATTTTTGTCCCTCTTCACTAAGATTTTTCACATCCTGGACAGGACAGGTGGATGAATCTCCCGCTGTCCTTAGCAGGCCGAATTAATCTTATTAAAATGGTTGTGTTACCAAAATTCCTTTACCTCTTCCAAAATATCCCCATCCTGATTAAGAAATCATTTTTTGTATCATTAGAGAGGAGTGTATCTTCGTTTATTTGGAACGGTAAGCCACCCAGAATCAAAAGAAGCACCCTCCAAAGACCTAAAAAGCTCGCGGGCCTAGCTCTACCTAATTTTATTTACTATTATTGGGCATGCAATATAAAGACATTGTTACACTGGATTGGATGAGGTTGTCCCAACGGGCATGAGGTCTGGATGCAATTGGAGCGCGCGCCTCTAGCTCACTTGATTTAGGTTCCATTCTGTGTGCCCCATCTCCCCCTCCCCCGCAAAGCCAATTTTGCGCTAACCCAGTGGTCTGTTAGAATTTGGTCTCAATTTAGACGACATTTTAAGTTGCAGACAACATCGATACATTCCCCCATAAAGAATAATTATAACTTCCCACCTTCGCTCTCAGATTCAACCTTTGGAACTTGGTCCTCGAAGGGCATTAAGTCTATTTCCAATCTGTTTGTGGATGGCAAGTTCGGATCATTTTCCCAAGTCTCTGTAGAAGCTAAAAAGACATTGTACTTAGTATATGTGTGTTTTGAATATTAACTGTGTGTTTGAGTAATATCTGTAACTGTGAGGCTGCGCTGGGAAAAGTGCGTGGGGGTGCAATGAACAGGAACAGAATGCTCTAACTCCCTGCCACAACCTGACACACATACATTGTTCCTAGCCAGCTCAAACTGGTTCTTGTTACACTATTTCACTCTATCTCATGGAAAAGTACTGATTTATAACGCCCAAAACAGACCATAATACTTGTATCGCTCAACAACCTTGAAAATGTAATAAAAAGAAACTGTCAGAGAACGAGAGTCAGAGTTGAGCTGAGAACTGTTGTGTGAGACGAAGTGAGCACCGCTCACTTCCCCCCCCTCCTCGACTCTCCTCCTCTGCAGACGGGTTAAAACTTCATCTCTGTGTCAAGCCTGATCCTTTTTGATGTTCCTCTGGGTTTAAATCTACAATTGATATTTTGAGTGAGAACTAAGTGTCTGAGTTTAGACCTAACATTTCTTGGTGCGAAACCGGACCCAAGAACCCGCCGGTTTGGGACGACGCGGGACCAACGGGACCACTTAGGATAGAAATCTGCTAAGCAGTCTCCGCCTTTGCATCGGAGGGTCCATACCTTGAGTCCGTGTCGGTCCGGACCGTCGGTGACGGGTCCCACCGAACCAGGGGAGGCATCAAATAGGTAAGAAAACTTTTCCTAATACCAATAGTGTCCAAAGTAATGACCTTAAAAACGCTTGGGACGCCAGCGTAAAATTCCAGACGCAGGGCATGGGATTTAGGGATCTGCCAGGGCAGGATTCCACGGTGACAACGCAGAGGGATCTGGCAAGGACGGTGACAACGTACCGTCACTGAATTAAACTGGTTTACAGTTTAAAATAGGGTTAACCAGGGATCTGGCAGGGCAGGATTCCACGGTGACAACGTACCGTCACTGAATTAAACTGGTTTACAGTTTAAAATAGGGTTAACCAGGGATCTGGCAGGGCAGGATTCCACGGTGACAACGTACCGTCACTGAATTAAACTGGTTTACAGTTTAAAATAGGGTTAATCAGGGATCTGGCAGGGCAGGATTCCACGGTGACAACGTACCGTCACTGAATTAAACTGGTTTACAGTTTAAAATAGGGTTAATCATAGGGATCTGGGGGCAGGATTCCACGGTGACAACGTACCGTCACTGAATAAACTCGTTTACAGTTTAAAAAGGGTTAATCAGGGATCTGGCAGGGCAGGCGGTGACAACAGGTCACTGAATTAAACTTACAGTTTAAAATAGGGTTAAAGGGATCTGGCAGGGCAGGATACGGTGGACTGAATTAAAACAAAATAGTCAATAGGGAAAAACTGTTGTGACAACGTGGCGTGACTGAATTAAACTGGTTTACAGTTTAAAAAGGGTTAATCAGGGATCTGGCAGGGCAGGATTCCACGGTGACAACGTACCGTCACTGAATTAAACTGGTTTACAGTTTAAAATAGGGTCAATCATGATCTATCAGTGCTCAGTGACAAATCGTGTGAATGAGATATGTGGAAATGTCAATAATAAATTGAAAAGATCAGTGGCTGACACAGACATGAGTTATGGTTTTGAATTGTACATGATAAAACAGAATAGATAAACATTAACCATAGTACAATTCACTGTTTGGGACTATGAATACGATTATTACCAATGATTATACATGAAAGTTAAATATAGTATATATATATATATATATGTATATATATATATATATATATATATTCGTCACTGTTTTAAGCTGTCATTCCACTGGTGTTTTATTATTGTTGTACTGCTGTGTTACTGCTGTTCGTGTGACTGTAATCTGCGGGTTAGTGTTAACAATTTGTCTGGTTGTTTGCTGGTTTGGTTGTGAGACAATAAGAGTGTTGCTGCACAGGTGATAACTTGTGGTTCTTTGTGAGACTCTGCTTAGGACAGGGACACAGGTTGGTGTAACCCAGCGTTGTATTGTGAGTTGTGAAGTTTTATTGTCGCAGTGTTTCATTGTGGAAATTGTGTGATTTGTGAAACAGAGCAGGATGGGTCAAAATCAGAGTACAGCCGCCGAAGGACGTAAAATTTATGGAAGAAAACTTCCCGGGAAGTGTAGAATTTGTAAAATAATGGACAAAGAAATACGGCTTTGATTGTAAACTTAGAATGACGTCTGTTACTAGTTTATTACAGCGATTGCAGGTGGAGGAGAGAAGTTGCTCTTTAGGAGAAATAGAGACGGAGGATACAGGGAGAGAGGTGTGTGCTGCAGGAATGTGGAGGAAGCAGGCAGCCAAAAGGGAGACAGAGACAGATAAGGGAAACTACAGAGACAACTTTTCCTTGTTCTCTGTTTGCGCCTTTTTATTTGGAATATAACGAAAACCAAGCATAAATCAAGTCTGAAAATGGGGGATTCACTCAAAATTGAACACTGGATTGGATTGATTGAAAAAATTGGATGGGAACAGTCAGAACAGGAAACAACGGAGCCTGGGGCCCCTAAATAAAGGTGAGCAGAACCTGTTGGGAATCGAATCTGCGCATTGGTGAAATCTAAATTAAGGCAATGATGTCTCCATGGTCTGACTGATAAAAATTGGAGTGATCCAGTGGGGTTATTAATGCTATGTTGTTGAAGAGTAAAGAGTAGCCAAACAGTGGGTTTGGTGAGAAGTAGTGTGTATTTTGTCTGAGAGACAGACTACACACATGGAAGAAGGTAATAATGTGTTAAAATTTCTGAACGCAGAACCTCTTAAAACATGAATGGTTAAAATTTCTTAGCAAATTAATGTGTTAAAATTTCTGAACGCAGAACCTCTTAAAACATGGGTAGTGCTAAAATTTCTTGGCAAATTATATGAGGAGTAATGCATGTATACATGATTACAATCACAATTATATGAGGGTGTCTGGCGAATTACATACATTGATTACTGAGTTGGGACCAGATCCCTATAGATTACAGATGGACTTATTGGTAAAAAAAAGAAAAAAAAAAAAAAACAATGAGTCAGAGAAGTGAACGAAATTGAAAAAGTAATGGAAGAATATAAAACAGTTGATTGATACCAATTCCAAAATTGTTAGATTTAAAAGGAAAAAGTAATGGAAGAATATAGAACAGTTGGTCGATATCAATTCCAAAATTGTTAGATTTAAGGAAAATAAGTAAAAAGGGTGCGTGCATGTACGTGTGTATGTGTATGTATATATATATATATATGGAGATATATGTATGCATATATATACATATTTGAAATTGCTCAAGAACAATGAGCCAGAGTACATGGATTGCCACTGTTATGGGAAGACTAAGTTTATTTTTTTTTTTGTTTTAATGGGAATTAATTTCACTATGTCAAAATTTCAGTATGTTTTTTTGTTAAAAAGAAAAATTGAGGTGTAGACATAGTGCATGGTCACAAATACAGACAAACAGCTGAACATTCAGAGGAAACCTCAAATGTTCTGAAAAAGACAACTATTGTGTTATGCCAAAATAAGACTAGATTGCTCCAGTTAAGTGCCACACGTTTCACTAGCAAAAACATAAGATATGAGATGGAAAGATTTGGGAGAAGTGGCACTCAAAGTTCAAAGAGCAGATGATTAAGGGCAAGTTGATGACCCAGGGTTGGCATACAGCCCCTCCAGTGAAACGTACAGATATCAACAGGGGTGGGGGTGTTTACCACACCCAACCTATGCAAAACTGACCAATGATTTACGTCCATAGGTCTGAGTGAGAGATGTACAGGACCCAGCAGGGGTCCTTTAATGTTTATGGACTAAAGGGCCGGCCTATGTAGGCCTGATAAGAGCTGCCCAGAAACAAAAATAAGGCCAGACTGGCAGCCCAGGGTGAGACAATGCCCACTCAGACCAGAGGCAGAGAGAGACATTGCACCTGTAATTAGAGAATTAGTAGAAGCAGGACTAATCAGATAATGTCCCGACTAGCCATGTGATACACCAATTTTCCCAGTAAAAAGGCTGATAAGGTTCATTGGCGCTTGATTCGAGATATAAGACAGGTAACTGAGGCCTGTAATAAGACAATCACATAGACAAGATTCTCTTTTAGTTAATTGTTCATATATTAAGTGGATCTACATTGTAGGTTTTCTCTGAAACATGAGCTTCCTAAAGACAGATCCTTGAATAGGGCCTCCGGCGTCTAGAGACAGCTAGTATGGTTATGGCTTTGCAATTTATCACTGTGAGCAAAAGGCAACAAAAAAGCTGGCGCCTTGAGAGATATGCAACGGTCAGCTTGCCCAAACTGTAGGTTAATGCCTGAACCAATTTACAGACGAGATAAATTTCTAGCTTCTAAGATTGAATGACAGCTACAGTCATTTTTTGTTTTTTTTTATATGTATGTGTTTTGATATTTTTTTGACGCACTAGGCGGGTTCACAGGGACAGCTCTGGCTCCTAGAAGCCTGAAAAACAGAAAACAGAGTGTGTTGTTTAAGATTAGAGTGTTTTCCAAAACATGGTCTGGTTTCTGTTGGGGCAAACGGGAGATAAGGAGCAGTCATGTGTTATGCGCACAGAGCTGTGGGGTCATTCTGTGACTCTGTTCGTTGTGAAGTTAGAAGTTAGAAGTTGAAGAAGTGTTTGTTTCAACAGGGTCTCTACTTCGCAACGAATTCCTGAGTTTGGCTTAACAGAAACAAGCAGTACAGTCCAGAGCCCCCACACTAGACATTAGACACACTAAAAACTCAGGAGCTACAAAACCTTATCTGACACACCTAGGGCCTTGATCAACAAAATGAGATGGAACAATGTGGAGGAAAGAAAAAGCTTTTCCTCACCTATAAGAAGAGCTAATGTCATCCACAACAATTGAACAGACTGTGGATTTTAGGGAAAGATTTTTGGCCTCAGTAGAATAAAGTCAGAGAGAAACACAGTGAAGGTCACGGAAATACACAGAGATACCAGCCTAGTTAGCCAGAGCCAAGCGCGGCCCCGACCCCCTCCCCTCTCTGCTCCTCTCCTTCTGTGGGACAGGAACGCGCACTCTCAGAGCTGAGGTGCCAGACAGAAAGACACTGAAAGCTGGCAAACTACCAGGAAACCAGTCAGCCCAAGTAGCAGAAATAGTGGCTCTCACAGAAGCATGTAAATTGTTCAAAGACCAAGATGTTACAATCTACACTGACAGCCAATATGCTTATGCTACCACACACACGTTCGCCAAATTGTGGGCTAGAAGAGGAATGAAGACATCAACAGGGAAACCAGTTCAACACGCTGCATTGTTGACAGACTTATTAGCTGCAGTTATGCTGCCCAGAACGTTAGCTATCTGCAAATGCAAAGCTCACACCAATGGAACAGACCCAATTTCACAAGGAAATGCAAAGCAGACGCAGCAGCTAAAGCAGCAGCAACCAACACGACCTCTCAAACCTACATTGCAAGTGAACCCCCAAAGACATTATACCACATGAAGTCCTGCAAGACATGCAAAACAACTCCCCTCCAGCAGAAATCAGCAAGTGGTTGTTACAAGGAGCGCAGCTAGGTCAGGATGAACTCTACAGAGTAGACGGCAGAATATGTCTACCCAGAGCCCTATTTCCAGCTGTAGCAAAATTGAGCCATGGGATGAGCCATGTCTCAACAGGAGGGATGGTATCCATAGTTGGGGAAACATTCCACATACACACATATTTTAAAAATTTTTGTAGAAGTTGTATCACATGCTGTAGACACAACTCACAGGGAAATGTCAGACCAAAGAGAGGAAAAACACCACAGGGCACATATCCATTTGAGGTCATACACATGGATTTCATTGAACTACACAGAAGTGGCACATATAGATATTGTCTAGTGCTAATAGACTCCTTCTCAAAGTGGGTAGAAATTGTACCCTCAAAGACAAATGACGCACTCACAGTAGCAAAAGCTATTTGCAAACACATTGTACCATCACACGGCATCCCTAGGATACTGTGGAGCGACAATGGTAGCCATTTCACCAACAGCATTGTAAGAACCATGTCACAACATTTAGGCATCGACCTCAAGTTTCACTGTGCATATCACCCACAGAGTGCAGGACTAGTGGAAAGAACCAATGGCACTATCAAAGCTAGGCTCAGGAAGACTATGGAAGAAACAGGAAAACCATGGCCTGAATGCCTTAGTTTAGTAAAAACCTACATGCACATCACACCTAACCATACAGGATGTACACCATTTGAGATAGTGACAGGGAGACCATGTCACTTGCCATTAGTAGAAGATCCTTTGGTACAGGACCAAGAAGGTGATGTAGATCCCATCACCAAGTGGCTGTGTGAACTGTTTAAGGAACAAGAGGTTGGGAGAACAAATGATCTGCCTAGTACCCTTTTGTCTCCCACACACAGACACTGCTGATACCAGGAGACTGGATCCTGCTCAAAGTGATCAAGAGAAAACACTGGCACAGTCCTAGGTGGGACGGTCCATTCCAGGTCTAGCTGACCACACCCACCGCCATTAAGGTAGCAGAACGAGACACCTGGATCCACCAGCGACTCCACCAAGAAGGTGACGACACCCCTGATTTGTACCCCATACCAGACTATGACCTAGATGAGGATGACCCCGTCTAGGGGTCTTCCCCGATGTGCGACGCTGAATGGTCCACACCAACGGTGAGGACATGTGCTAGTAACCTCTGTCCTCCACCCCTTCTTCCTGCTACGCTCCACCCCTATGCTTGTGCGTACTCATGAACTGATCCAGATGATGAACTGGCCAAGAGGCGATCGTCTCCAGGCGGAGAGGTCGAGTGGGAATTTTCCCTTCATAATATGGCAGAAGGGTTTTCGCCCACTCCTGTTCACATCACCTGTTGTAATGTTTAACCATGAAGAATGTAACTTAAAGTTCCTCCTAGGGAAGCAGTTATATTTGGAAGATGAGACAGTTGATATATGTATATGTACAAGTTTTTCAAAACTCACAACAGGAGGGATATGTAGAAGCTAAAAAGACATTGTACTTAGTATATGTGTGTTTTGAATATTAACTGTGTGTTTGAGTAATATCTGTAACTGTGAGGCTGCGCTGGGAAAAGTGCGTGGGGGTGCAATGAACAGGAACAGAATGCTCTAACTCCCTGCCACAACCTGACACACATACATTGTTCCTAGCCAGCTCAAACTGGTTCTTGTTACACTATTTCACTCTATCTCATGGAAAAGTACTGATTTATAACGCCCAAAACAGACCATAATACTTGTATCGCTCAACAACCTTGAAAATGTAATAAAAAGAAACTGTCAGAGAACGAGAGTCAGAGTTGAGCTGAGAGCTGTTGTGTGAGACGAAGTGAGCACCGCTCACTTCCCCTCCCTCCTCGACTCTCCTCCTCTGCAGACGGGTTAAAACTTCATCTCTGTGTCAAGCCTGATCCTTTTTGATGTTCCTCTGGGTTTAAACAACGAATAATATTTTAGTGAGAATACCAAGTCTGAGTTTAGACCTAACAGTCTCTCAATTATTTAATTTACCAAAGTCTCACTTCTTTAGATTTCTCCAAATTAAACACTTTGTCCAGAAAAGCATAACCTCCTTTCCAGATTTGCCAGTAAGAAACATGGTTGACCATATCCCTTTGTTACCCCCTTCACGTAAAGGTGTAATCTCAATTCTTTACAACAGCATATGCAATATCTCCCCGCACTCTTTGCAGCATGTCAGGAGACTTTGGGAGGAAGATCTTGGTGAGGAATTTACAGATGATCAATGGAAAGCGGTGCTTGACTTAGTACATACATCTTCTCCTTGTGCCAGACACAGCGTGATACACCTCAAAATAGTTCTGAGAGTACACTTGACCAAGACAAGGCTGGTGAAAATCTTCCCCAATATGGACCCCTCATGGCCTCGCTGTAAAGGTCAACCAGCGGACCATATACATATGTTCTGGTCTTGCCCCAAACTTAACGCTTTCTGGGCCAACATTTTTGGCGCCTACTCTAAGATGCTTCAAAGAAACATCGACCCTAACCCTGTAAGTGCCCTATTTGGATTAGCCCTTGAAAATTGCCCCCCTTGTAGCATTCACTTCCCTGATTGCCAGGCGTCTCATCCTGCTCTGCTGGAAGGAACATGCTCCCCCCAGCTTCACAAGGTGAATTAGAGATGTTATGTATTTCCTAAAGCTTGAAAAGATCACATACACCCTTAAAGGCTCCCTGCAAACATTCAGGAAGGTCTGGGCCCCCTTTTTAGAGTACTATGAGAGCTTTTTTTTTAAATTATAATTTTTTTTTTCCTTTTATTTATTTTTTATATTATTTTTTTTTCCTTCTTTACGTATTTCATTTCACTTGACTTATTTACTGAGATATCTTACTTTTACTATTATTGTCACTTTTTCCCCTTTTATTGTCCTCTACCCATTATTTTCTGTACTGGTATCCACTTATTTGTAAACTTGGTGCTGAATTGTATATGCTCCTTCTCCAATCCCTCATTGGACAACTACTCCAATGGACAATTATTCTTGTGAAGATCTGGACTTAAAGGGCCAAACTGGGATGGATGGCTGGGTGGGTTGAGGTGTGGGGTACCTTTCATGTTGGTTAATTTCTGCATAACACAGCCATATATTGTTTGTACATATTTGGTCCATTATGTGCTGTAGAAAATGTTGATTGTTTATGGAAAAGCAATAAAAATTGTTAAACAAAAAAAAGAAAGCACCATTTTAAGGGCACACAGTAGACCTACAATGAAAGTGTAATTGCACTGCTTTGAAAATAGTAAGAACCTTCTTCATCACAAACCTGATGGTGCAGTACTTGATCCACATGGATCCACTTGCTGTCCCTCTGGCTGTTCCTCTCTATGTCTCATTTATTTTCTTCTTCCTAACTCTCTTCTTCATGGTCTTCACCCGCTTCATCATCCACCTTACCCTCTTCTTCATCTTCGTCTTCAGTCCCTTGATTTGTTTCTCTCACTAATGTTTTTCTCACTTTTTGTGTACTAGGCGCTATATCGGGGTGGCTGTGGCTCAGTGGTAGAGTGGTTGCCTGCCAATCGGAAGGTTGGTGGTTCAATCCCTGCAGTCCCATATCGAGGTGTCTTTGGGCAAGACACTAAACCCCGAATTGCCCCCGATGCTGCGCATCGGAGTGTGAATGGGTGTGAGTGTTTATCTGATGAGCAAGTGGCACCTTGTACGGCAGTCTCGGCCACAGTGATTCATACACTGTGTGTGTGAATGGTGAATGTATCCTGTATGATGTAAAAGCGCTTTGAGTAGTCGTTAAGACTAGAAAAGTGTAACCAGGTTCTGATCAGCCTCCAACATTACCTGCAAAAAAAAAAATAACCTCAAGGTCTGGGATCACTACTTAAATACTTTTAGCAATGTCCTGGTTCGAGGGATAAAGATGAAATAGATATCAAATGCACTGACACTTAATAACTAGTCTTTGGCTGTAGATGAGTATTGACTTCACACAGAGAAATGAAAACACCACCACACTGTAACTTTCTTGAAGCAATAGTCCCGTCAATTTAGTTGTGCACAACCCAGTAACTGTTTGAGCTCAGTTTAAAAAAAAAAAAAAAAAAAAAACTTCTTATCCTCCTTCTTGTTATCCTCCAACTCCACAAGAGAGGAAAAAAAAAACTTCGTTGATGAGACAGTAGAAATGGAATTCCAAACTCAGGCCTGAAGTTCAGAGTCCAGCCCGCTGTCCACCACGCTCTCTCTCCCACTATGGCCGCCGGAGTGGCCACACCGCTCCTCCGTAACACCTGCGCCGTCTCACTCACCGTCCGCCACACAGTCCCACAGTACTATGTTAACAGAAAAGGTTTTCAGACGCCACCATCAAAAGAAAGAACAAAATAATTCACTCTTCAGGATATTCTCTTTTTCTTTCAGAGCTACGTGTTCACTGTTTTCTCCCTCTGCAACAGGTTCAGACAGAACAGCAGCGCTGCGCCACGTTCTAAATGTTTAGATTAAACTACAGCAATATACAGGCATACTATCAGCTCAACTCTAAAGTCAGCACAGCATATAAAATTTTACATTTGGCCACATAAGTCTTAACTAATAATATGCATAGAAAATAAACAGTTTAGCAACGACATTGAACACAAGACCCACGCTTCTAGAACTAGCTAGTACAGCAGCCATTAAGACTGTGTCCCTCCTTTCAACTGTACGCTAACATCGTAGTTTTAAAACTTGTACAGGATAACAGTTAGGAATAACCATGATATATGAGCTTACCTATGTTAACAGAAAAGGTTTTCAGACGCCACCATCAAAAGAAAGAACAAAATAATTCACTCTTCAGGATATTATTCTCTTTTTCTTTCAGAGCTACGTGTTCACTGTTTTCTCCCTCTGCAACAGGTTCAGACAGAACAGCAGCGCTGCGCGGCGCCACCTAGTGGGCATTACCGCAAAATGTTTACCACTGCTGAAAAGTGTTGAGAATTAAAATTAATTAACACAAAGTGGCGTAACCTGAACTGTTGGTGTCTGATTAATAAGGTGAACATAGAAAACTCATACTTTGTGTTGTGACAATTATTGATCACACTATCACATTATCCCTACTTAAGTTTTAAAGAATACCATCAGATTTAGGGTGGGTTACATCCTCCCCTACTAAACTCTGACGTCCTCGTCAGATATTGACACAACTGCATTCATCAGATTCATTAACATAGCAGTTTGAGTTTGTATCATTGCCATAAGGCTTAAAACGTCCAACTTTGGTTTGTTGTCTACTCTCTGCTGCTTACATCTGGCTGTCCAACCTGTATAATCCTGAAGTTTTACTGGCGGACGTCGTTCACGTTTGGGCCTTTGAGGCCTAACCAACGCTTCTTCATTGCCTTGCATTTGTGAAGTTTCCTCAACCTTATCACAGGTTTTACTGTCGCAAGTAGGTATTGAAACAGTATTTTTACAGGACTCTGGAGCAGTAGTGGATTCAACTGTAGCACCCGTACAGATCTCTGCAGAACAGGCATGCGGATAGACTGGGACCTGCTCTTCATCACAGGTTTCACCTTCGACTTGAAAACTGATTTCCTCTCCTTCATTCAGAAAACTGAGATCCCCTTCCTCAACCAAGAGACTGTCTTCTCTGGTCTCATTTCCTGGCATTTGGAACTCTGGAGCCTCAGGATTAAGGAACGCTTCCTGCCAACAGCTATCCTCTTTACTCTGTGTCGATCCTTCTCTTACTCTGGAGCGTGTGCAAGGTTTATCGACTCTTGTGGAGGCCTGTTCCTCATGAGCAATATGCTTGATTGGCAAAAATCCACAAGGGAGCAGGAGGTCTCTGTGCAAGACACGCTCTCTTCCATCCCCATCTTCTGGTGTGACAACATAAACTGGGATGTCTGTATTTGGCTGCTTTGTGACCACATATACTGTAGACTCCCATCTATCTGCTATCTTGTGTTTCTTCCTGATGTTCACATTCCGCACTAAAACTCGGTCCCCAACATCAATGGCAGCGGCAGTTACCTTGCTGTCCCACCTTCTTTTATTAAGTAGCTGCCGCTTTTCGGCCGACTCGGTGGCTAGTTTGTAGGCGTATTTCAGTCTTTTCTTCAAATCACTCACATAATGAGTGTGGGTCTTTGGGTCATATCCAGCTGGACAAATCCCAAAGCAAAGATCTATGGGTAGGCGAGGCTGACGTCCAAACATCAGGAAAAATGGTGACTCCCCAGTAGCATCATTCCGCGTACAATTGTAAGCGTGCACTACAGGACGCACGTATTTTCGCCAATGTTCCTTTTTCTTGTCCTCCAGTGTGCCTAAGAGATCCAAAAGAGTGCGGTTAAATCTTTCCACTGGGTTTCCCCTTGGATGATAAGGTGTGGTTCTAGATTTCACTCCAGCTAACTTACATAGTTCAGCCACAATCTCAGACTCGAAGTTTGCACCTTGATCACTGTGGACTCTCTTTGGGAAACCAAAGTTGCATATCAGGTTCTCCCACAGAATTGTTGCCACTGTTTTAGCAGTTTGGTCTTTTGTTGGAAATGCCATAGCATATTTGGTAAAATGATCAGTGATCACTAAAACATTTCTAATGTCTCCAGAGTCTGGCTCCAAGGATAAAAAATCTATGCAGACCAGCTCTATGGGGGAATACACTTTGATATTGACCAGTTTTGCTGCTCTCTGAGCTCTTGCTTTTCTTCTTAGACATCGTTCACATGTTTTACACTTCTGTTCAACAGCTGCTGCCAATTTTGGCCAATAAAACCTAGCACGAGCCAGCACCAGTGTTCTTTCATATCCCATGTGTCCTGTCTGGTCATGTACTCCCTCCAAAGCCATTTCTCTGTGACTTTCCGGAATCACAAGCTGGTTATGGCACTGCCCAACTTGGTTAGACACTTGACGATACAATACTTTGTCGATAAAAATCAGTCGAGGTCTCTCTTTCCAGAGAAGGCACACATCACGACTCTCCTGGAGCTTTTCCGTGCCTGACAATGTTGTGCCAGACTCCATTAGATCTATGACACTTTTAATAGTGGCATCCTCCCTTTGAAATTGCTGCCAGTCGGCTGCTCTTAAGCCTGGTAAAGTGAAACTCCCAGGCCATGGATCAGGCTCCTCGAGACCGTCAGGGACTGCATTCTCATCACAAAGAAGAGTTTCTACCAATGGTATGTACCCGTCGTCCTCGTTGTCTGATGAGTGATCTTCTCCAGTATCATCTGTTGATTGAGTAGCTTTACTGGCCACCTGATGCCGCAGGCATACTATGTTCTTCACATCTTGGCTCAGCATTTTGAAATCCTCTGGTGAATGTGATGCTCTGTCCATCAACTGACCCACCCTCCTGTCCAAGTCCTCCGACTCCTCATCATCCGGAAGGCACTCATGTGGTATCCTTGACAAGCCATCTGCATCAATGTTTGTCTTTCCAGTCCTGTATTTTATGTCAAAGTTATACAATGAAAGCGCTGCAAGCCATCTATGTCCAGCTGCATCCAGCTTGGCTGTGGTCAAAACATATGTCAATGGATTGTTGTCAGTTAGGACTTGAAATGAGGCACCATACAAATAATCGTGGAACTTTTCACATATAGCCCACTTAAGTGCCAAGAACTCCAATTTGTGCACAGGATAGTTCTTTTCACTTCGGGAGAGTCCACGGCTGGCGTATGCAATGACGCGTGTTTTCCCATCCTGGACCTGATATAAAGCAGCACATAAACCATTGACACTGGCGTCTGTGTGCAGGATGTATGGAATCTTCCAATCAGCAAACCCTAAGACAGGAGCACTTGTCAGTTTCTGCACCACTGTGTCAAAAGCGGCCTGGCACGTTTGACTCCACTTGTTAACCAAGGACTGTGTTTTAGATGTATGTGACTTATCTTTTCTTCTGGTGGAAAATTGTGCTTGTAGCAGTTCATTTAGCGGTCTCACGATTTTCGAATATCCCTCCACAAATCTCCTGTAATATCCAGAAAATCCCAAGAAGGATCTAAGTTCTCTCACTGTCGTTGGGATTGGCCAATCTCGAACTGCAGCTATCTTGTCTGGATCTGGCTGTATACCATTGGCAGATATCACATGGCCAAGATATTTTACAGACATTTGGAAGAACTTGCATTTGGATGGTGACAATTTCAACCCAAACTCTGAGATTCGTTTCAAGATTTTCATCAGACGTTCTTCATGCTGCTCTAGCGTATCTGAAAAAATGATCAGATCATCCAAGAATGCTATGACTTCCTCCAAATTAATGCCAGCCATCACCTTCTCCATCGTCCTCTGAAATGTAGCAGGGGAATTTGTCAGCCCTTGTGGTAGTCTTTGAAACTGCCATGTTCCAAAAGGGGTTGTAAAGGCTGTTTTAGGACGGTCCTCCTCTCTCACATCAAGCTGATAGTAGCCACTCTTTAGATCAAGGACGGTGAACCACTTGGATCCAGATAACAAGGTAAAGGTCTCCTCAATCCGTGGGAGAGGATATGCATCCTTTTTGGTGAGTTTGTTGAGTTTACGATAATCAACTACCATCCTCAATTCACCATTGCGTTTCCTCACTAGAACAACTGGCGATGCATATGGGGAATTCGATTCCTCTATGATTCCAGCAGCTAGGAGGTCTTTCAAATGTTGTTTTAAGTCCTCAAAATCTGCAGGTGATACACGGCGTGTGCGCTCTTTGAAGGAATATGATCCATTAGCTCAATAGTGTGGTCAACACCGGTCATATGTCCTATGTCCAGATCATGCTTGGCGAAAGCAGTTGCTGCTTCTTGGTTGATTCTTTTTGTGATATGCTCCCTAAACTGTTCTGAAACAGGAGAGTCTTCAAAGTTTAAATCAACAGACTTTCTGTCCGTATCTCATTCTGGCTGGTGACGAACATTTTGGCTTTGTCAGAAGCATAATTCTCATTAACTTTGACAGGTTTAACCCAATCAACCAAAGAACATTCTGCAATAACTCTCTGTGGCTGCAAAGTGATGGCATGATCAGCCACATTGTGGATGAGTACTTTGACTTTCACACATGATCTTGGCTGAACCTGGATGAGGTGGCTACGAACCAGAAGTCCCCCTGGAAGAGACTGAGTTTGGGGGTTCTTCTATCAGGATAGTGACTTCATTTCCTGATGTTTTAGCATGAAATCTACCAGTTACCTCACACATTCCACCTTTGGGAATTGACATTGGTTTCTTCCCAATAAGACGTACAGGCATGGGGTTTGCATCTCTTAGGTCAGTTTTGTTCTTTTTTCTTCACAAGCTGCATACGCAGAGATAAAGTTAGCGTGGATCGGCAGTTTTTCAACATATCTGTATCCACTCACTCTTTTGCAATCTCCCAGTAGCTGTATGAGAACATTGGTACCCACAAGAAGAGGTGTTTTGGTACTATATGTCTGATCAGGACAGACCAAGGCTAACGTTGTGATGGTTGCATTTGTACCACACTCTTCTTTGGGAAACTTCACATCCACTGTAATATATCCCAGGTATGGGACAAGCTGCCCTGCTGCACCTTCAATTTCCAGTATTTCACTAATCAAATGCAGTTTATGATGCGAAAGATACTGCTGGTAAAACGACTGGGCTATACATGTTACTTGTGACCCTGTATCAAGAAGGCATTGGCACTGTACATTATCTAGCCATGCAGTTGCTTCACACGGTTCCCCCACCAGGCCTGGAGGTATTGTGGTCTCACGTACTCCTTGGGTCTTTGCCTGCACTGTCTCTTTGCTTTGTTCTGTAATTAATGTGGAACTTTCTCCATGATCAGCTACTGTTCGTTCCACAACAGTAGCTACTTTCTGTTTAAAGGTGAAGTTGGGGTAGTGTTGTCCAACTGTGCAGGATACCTTTGCTTGTGTCTTTGTAGTAGCTTTTGTTGCACCAACTCAGCATTAGAAGGGTTGTTACAATTAGCTAGGTAATGGGAATCTTCGCCGCAGTTGTAACAGAAACCTTTCAGCTTATCTTCTTTTGCTTGCGTCTTAAGTCTCAGTTCAGTGTTATTCTGGAAACTCTTTTCTGTTGTTCTTCCCTGAACTGCAGGCTGAGGTTTTCCATACATCTTTTTCCTAACAGGAGGACTTTGCTTACTTTTAGCTTGTACCATTTCATTTTCCAGCTGTTTCACTCTCTCCATTAAGTTGGCATTTTCATCAGTGGTTATGTCTGGTGAGTCAACACGGTGCTGGATGTGGCTGCGAGCTTTGACTGATGTGGGCCCCAAACACCGACTCTTCCTGCTCTCCTTTACCTTCCTCTCATGTTCAAAGGACCTCACTTTGAACAACAGATCGAACACCCAATGATCTCCATTGCAGGGTCAGACAGGATATCTTTCAGGCGTAACTGAGATATCAAAGCTTCATCCCAACATCCACAGATGAACTGCTTTAACAATTGAGTGTCAGAGTGTCTGCCAGCCATGCCTTTCTTTTCAATCACTTCCTGCATGAAAGTATGGAGGCGGCGCAAGTAATCAGAAGCTGTTTCATTATCCTGCTGATGGGTTTCGACAAACTGGATGTAGAGCTCTTCTCCTCCAGTCACGTTTCCATATGCTTTCTCTAACTCATGCAAATAGAGCCTGGGTGGAGCATTGTCACCAGCGCTGAGGGCTACGTTTAAGGCAGGGGGCAGTAGACTGTTGAGGATTTGTCTCCGCTTCTGGCTATCAGTTAGAGATGTGTCTCTCAGGAATTGCTTTGCATGGAGCTTCCAAGTGCTGAAATCCACCTCACCACCTTTGGGGTGCTTGCCAGAGAAAGTCCGGATTTCGTATTTTGAGGGAAGATAATCTGTATGGCTCAGGTCATGTTTAACAACGTGCTCCACTATTACTTTCTGTGCCCCATCTGGAATAGTGAAGGTTAACTGTGACTTAGCTGCACTATCGTCATCCCTGGAATTGGCCTTTGAGTTTACAAAACCGGGGTATTTGGGAAATGACTCCATGTTGCCTTTCAGGCTAGAAGCCCCAGCACTAAGAGAGAGGGAGAGGGCACGTCTGGTTTTGGCTGAGGGATGTGAGAATAAGGAGTGGAGGTTGCTAGTTTTGGTCTCACTGCTGGTATTGGAGGTGAGAGGCGTTGCATAACAAGCTGGCTAAGGTCATCAACTTTCAACATATTTTGTTGAGCTACATTCTGTATGTGGTCTACTAGGTCATCTAAAATGCTGTCCGAGGACTTTGGAGCCTTTTGTGTCTTAGTATGTTTGTAAAGACCATCTATTTGAACAACCTTCCAGTAGCCATTCCCTTCTGCATTAAGGTGTTCTTCATCTAGCAATAATGGGGTGATAGGTTCTTCAAATTCACAGAGTATTTCCCCAGATAACTCATCTCCTATCCATGCTATTTGAGACACTTTGTCTTCAGCTGCAAAAGCTTTACGCACCTCTCTAAGGGTCACTGAGCTGCTAATATTTCTTAGCATTACAGACCGCTCAGGATCAAAACCATGTTCTGCACAAATCTCCATGACTTTACTTTACTTTGAATAGTTTTACGAGATTGTGTAAGTACTACTATGTTGTTGTTAGAATATAGCAAATGTATACTTTCTCTCTAACCACACAACACATTTATATCCATATATCACTTCTCTTGTGAAGTCAAATCACCCACAGCCCCACGTTGGGCGCCAAATTTTTCACAGTATGTAACCAGGTTCTGATCAGCCTCCAACATTACCTGCAAAAAAAAAATAACCTCAAGGTCTGGGATCACTACTTAAATACTTTTAGCAATGTCCTGGTTCGAGGGATAAAGATGAAATAGATATCAAATGCACTGACACTTAATAACTAGTCTTTGGCTGTAGATGAGTATTGACTTCACACAGAGAAATGAAAACACCACCACACTGTAACTTTCTTTTAAAAAAAAATTATTATTTAAAATGTCCAACAATGAATCTGACACTCCCACTTCCTAACCAAAATGTCAGGTAATAATAATGACATATGTTCTGGCCAAAAAAATAAAAATAAAATAAAACTACCTGTTTAAGTTTTGCTGCAGCAATAGTCCCGTCAATTTAGTTGTGCACAACCCAGTAACTGTTTGAGCTCAGTTTAAAAAAAAAAAAAAAAAAAAAAACTTCTTATCCTCCTTCTTGTTATCCTCCAACTCCACAAGAGAAAAAAAAAACTTCGTTGATGAGACAGTAGAAATGGAATTCCAAACTCAGGCCTGAAGTTCAGAGTCCAGCCCGCTCTCTCTCCCGCTATGGCCGCCGGAGTGGCCACACCGCTCCTCCGTCGCACCTTCTCACTCACCGTCCCGCCACACAGTCCCACAGTACTATGTTAACAGAAAGGTTTTCGACGCCACCATCAAAAGAAAGAACAAAATAATTCACTCTTCAGGATAAACGTTTAGATTAAACTGCAACAGCAATATACGTTTAGATTAAACTAGGCAATATACAGGCATACTATCAGCTCAACTCTAAAGTTAGCACAGCATATAAAATTTTACATTTGGCCACATAAGTCTTAACTAATAATATGCATAGAAAATAAACAGTTTAGCAACGACATTGAACACAAGACCCACGCTTCTAGAACTAGCTAGTACAGCAGCCATTAAGACTGTGTCCCTCCTTTCAACTGTACGCTAACATCGTAGTTTTAAAACTTGTACAGGATAACAGTTAGGAATAACCATGATATATGAGCTTACCTATGTTAACAGAAAAGGTTTTCAGACGCCACCATCAAAAGAAAGAACAAAATAATTTACTCTTCAGGATATTATTCTCTTTTCTTTCAGAGCTACGTGTTCACTGTTTTCTCCCTCTGCAACAGGTTCAGACAGAACAGCAGCGCTGCGCGGCGCCACCTAGTGGGCATTACCGCAAAATGTTTACCACTGCTGAAAAGTGTTGAGAATTAAAATTAATTAACACAAAGTGGCGTAACCTGAACTGTTGGTGTCTGATTAATAAGGTGAACATAGAAAACTCATACTTTGTGTTGTGACAATTATTGATCACACTATCACATTATCCCTACTTAAGTTTTAAAGAATACCATCAGATTTAGGGTGGGTTACAAAAGCGCTATATAAATACAGCACATTTATATCGCTTCTTCATTTCATGATAAATATTAGAAGAAGAAAAAACGTAGGGGTATGCATTACATTTCCCCTCCCTACTCAACACGGGCATAAAGCCTGTCGATTACTTTACACAAATGTATCTATTGGATATTGCAATGCAACAGTAAAGACGGATGAAGTTACTTAACATCACAACTTTGTGTAGACCTAGCAAGGATTCTGACATTTGGATATTCGCTTCTGCTTCCATGAGTTTGATAGACAGACAGACAGACAGACAGACAGACAGACAGACATAGATAGATAGATAGATAGATAGATAGATAGATAGATAGATAGATAGACAGACAGATAGACAGACAGATAGATAGACAGATAGATAGATAGATAGATAGATAGATAGATAGATAGATAGATAGATATTTATTGATCCCCAAAAACCAACACCTAAACCACTCAGCCAGCATAAGCTTAAAAGGAGTGTTATACAGATTTGCTCAAATGTTCAAAATTATTAGTAATGCCGGACAAAGGGCAAAGTGCAAATCATCACAGCACTGCCTGTGTCTGTGGATCCTCATGGAGGCAGCTTGATTGATATGCTCCCTTATTTGAACCATAACAGAGATCTAATATTTTATCAAATCGGGTTAGGCAAGTAACTTATCAATAAAAGTTGTTCATGGAATTTTCAAGGAACACATTACAATTTCGAAATAGGAAGTTTGGGCCTTGTGACAACCTACAACACTGTGCTATACAAATTTGCTCAAATCCTTCTCAATTGCTGAGTAAAAGCAGGACATGGGTAAAGTGCATAGAGTTGTTAAACACTTGTTATGTTAATCTTCCACTTTGTTGCTTTTTAATACTTGTTACATCATTTTATTTCCTCTGCCAGAATAATATCTTTTGCAGCTCTTTTACAGACTGGACCATAATACCTGATGGAGATGCCAGGGATTGAACAAAGCATGCACTCTACCACTGAGCTACATCCCCTGCAGGGTATCAGTATTTTTTTACTTTTTCTGAGATCAATGAATAAAAGAACCCTGGGCAAAACATGTAATGTTATTATTGTATATGGCTTCAAAACCTGTAAATGCAACTGTGATGAATCAAAATCAAACCTGGGCAAAATGATTGCGCTGCTACGGTATAAATCATCAAAAAGTAACACATCTGTTGCCTTTCAATTGGACAATATACCGTTCACTGCAAATCTTGCTACACATCTGGGTATTGATACTTTTGGCCACCACCAGTTGGCCACGACAACCTGATAAGCAGTGAACAAATGTTTATAAACTTTTCAATTGGTTAGTAGTAGTTACCAGACACGGGCAAAGTGCAAATCGTAGTGCGCTGCCTGTGGATCCTCGTGGAGGCAGCTTGATTGATTGTTATGCTCCCTTATTTGTACCATAACAGAGATCTACTATTTTATCAAATCGGGTTGGGCAAGTAACCACCCAATGAAAACAACTGCAATGGCTGGGAATCAAACCCTGGTCAACTGCTTAGAAAGCAGAAATTCTATCCACTATACTACCATAACTGTACAATGCAGTTGGTGTCCTTAAAGGTTGGATTTTTCCTTTTTATTAAATTAAGGCATTAAGATCAATTTCCAAAAGATGATTTTTTAATTCCTCTTTTGAGTCAACTTCAGCATGGGTTCCTAAACGCATGCATACCACTGTATGCATGTATACCTGCATGCATTTCAAAATGTAGGCCAAGTATGTACTTAAAAAAAAAGAAACAGAGCCGTATTGACACAAAGGACATGAGTAATGTGCACAGAGTTGTTAGACACTTCTTGAGTTAATCTTCCACTTTGTTGCATTTGTAATGCTTGTTGCATTATTTAATTTCCTCTGTCAGAGTAAGCGCTTTTACAGACTATACCATAATACCTGCAGGAAAACACCAGGGACTGAATCTGGGTCCTCATACACACAACCCATGCACTCTACCGCTGAGCTACATCCCCTGAATGTTTTCAGATTTTTGTTTTACTTTTCTCTGAGATCACTGAATAAAAGAAGAAACCGGGGTAAAACATGTAATGTTAATGTTGTATATGGCTTCACATATGGCTGGAAATCAAACCTGGGCAAAATGCTTGCACTGCTATGGTATAAATCATAGTCGAAAAGTAACACATTTGTTGCCTTTCTGCTGGACAATACAATGTTCACTGCAAATCTTGTAACACATCTGGGCATTGAGACTGATAATAAATGCTCAGAGATGCATTGGTGGAGACGGGTGGCTTCCAGTACCTATGAGATAATACAATATTCTTCATCAAGGCACAACTGTGATTTTGTATACTGTGAAGTGTCATTGCTTTGCTACCACCATTATGGGATGACTTTCATTGTCTGCAGGATTTGGACCTTTGCTGGGACGACCCAAAAGCATAATACTTCTTGCCAGAGCTGGCGCCGAGACATAACAAGAGGCAAAAAAAGAAGAGGGGGGAGACAGAGTTAAGCCCTGACAGAATAGAGAACTACAGACAAAAGATGTGAAATAGTCCCAAGTGTGACCAGAAGAACTGGAAAAAAACTAGAACTATAAAGGACAAACCTTTCTTGAAGAAATCTTTATTGTGCTCACATGGCCCTCATTTATAAAACGTGTGTATGACCTAAAACAGGCGTAGGGACGGGCGTACGCCGATAACTACGCCTGTTTGGCATTTATCAATTTGAACGTGATCGTAGGCTGCGAAACAATTTCACGTCTGGTCTGACCTTGTGTACGCAAGTTTACCCAGACACCATCATCACATTTAAGAGTAAATTTAAAACTCTCCTCTTTGATAAAGCTTATAGTTAGGGGTATCAACCAAGCTAAATGAACTGTTAGTCTGACAGGCCGGCCGGGCGTGAGGTATCTAGCATTATCAATGGTAAGTTGTATTGGCATGTCAAACATGTATTACCCATATTCTCTTCTCTGCTTTCATCTTCATAGTTGTCAGATTTAATTTTTGTTAACGGCATATAATCCGCATAATATTTAGAGGAAGGATTTGGGACAGCCCAATCCAGCAGGGGAACACATATGCATCCTTTTCGGTCTATTGAAATTTTTCTGAATGAAGGACTCGTCCTGAGGAAGTCGGAGGACTCGAAATTGAACGGTCCTTCGACAGACGTTTTAGCCTCCTCCTCCTGGCTTTGGAGGATCCTTCCTTGACATTAAGAAACTGCTGCTAATTCATCTCCATCCCAACAGCATAATTAAACAGCGCAGTTCAGTCCCACAACCATTTCATCTAGTGTTTTGAAATCACAAGCAATGATATTTAAGAGTAAATTTAAAACTCTCCTCTTTGATAAAGCTTATAGGAGCCCAGGCTTAAAGGGTGTATAGCCGCAAACATGGCCCCTTCTCTTCTCTGCTTCTCTTCATAGTTGTCAGATTAAGTTACCATATAATCAATAATATAATAAAACTAGAGGAAGGCAGTGCAGTACAGCCCAATCCAGCAGGGGGAGAGTTCTAGCCTGACCAGGCTCCTCTATTTACCCTGTCTCTCTTAGTTACACTGTGATAGTTTTAGACTGCCGGGGGACTTCCTTTGACACACTGAGCTCCTTTCTCCTCTATCTTTCTATCTTTCTATTTTCCCACTTTGTGTGCATCCATGTCCCAGAAATGCTTGTTACTGACCTAGCTCTGGGGAGTCATTCGCCGGAGTCCTTATGTTCTTTTTCCCCCAGCATGTTTCCTCGGATCAGGGAGGCTCCAAAATCATGGTTGCAGCTGTTGCCATGGTCCCGCTACACGTTCTGCAATGCCATGTTCCATCCTGCTACGCTGTGCGGTGCCCTGCTAGGTCCTGCTGTGCCTTGTAATGCCGCACAGTACCCTGCTATGTCATGAACTACAAACTACTATTTTTTGGGACTGTTATTGCCACTCTTCATTTTAACCCCAACCGGTCGTCGGACACCGCCTACCAAGAGCCTGGGTCTGTCCGAGGTTTCTTACTAAAAGGGAGTTTTTCCTTGCCACTGTCGCACTGTTGCTTTCTCTGGAGGGTACTACTAGAACTGTTGGGTCCTTGTAAATTATGGAGTGTGGTCTAGACCTACTCTAACTGTAAAGTGTCTCAAGATAATTCTTGATATTGAATTGTTATCACATTCACAAGAATTGGAAGTGCATACATAGGTGTCAGCTCCCTTCGATAGCTCAGTTGGTAGAGCGGAGGACTGTAGAGGCATCAAGCTGAAATCCTTAGGTCACTGGTTCAATTCCGGCTCGAAGGAGCACTCTTTTCCAGAGTTTCCCTTTGGGGATGAATAAAGTATTTCTGATTCTGATGTAGAGATGGACAGACGACCCAGAAGCATAATACTTCTTGCCGAGACATAACAAGAAACAAAAAAGAGGTGGGGGTGATAGAGTTAAGCCCTGACATAATAGAGTAATAAATAAATGCCGGTGACGGCAACCAAGCTAAATGAACTGTTAGCTAAATGACAGGTCCGGTTGAGTTAGCCTACCGTTAGCTTGTGAGGTATCTAGCATTATCAATGGTAATTTGTATTGGCATGTCATCGTTAAACTTTACGTATATGTATTACCGTTTAACATATGTACGGTAACGTTAAACACTAAACATAAGGATACTTACACTTAAGCATATTTCTCCGTCGCTCGCGTTGGTCCGCCATTTAATTTTTGTTAAGGAGCCGGCAAAGCCCGCGCATAGGATTGTGGGTGATTTGGGACCATGAAGGATACACATATGCATCCTTTTCGGTCTATTGAAATTTTTCTGAATGAAGGACTACGTCCTTGGAGGAATTCGGAGGATCCTCGAAATTGGAACGGTCCTTCGACAGACGTCGATGTCGTAGCGTCCTCCTCCTGGCTTTGGAGGATCCTTCCTTGACATTAAGAAACTGCTGCTAATTCATCTCCATCCCAACAGCATAATTAAACAGCGCAGTTAACAGTTCCACAACCATTTCATCCAGTGTTTTGAAATGGGCGGCAAAAAAAAATTAAATGACGCAAGCAATGATATTTAAGAGTAAATTTAAAACTCTCCTCTTTGATAAAGCTTATAGTTAGGGAGCAAGGAGTCGCAGCGTTTGTCTAGGCCGGCGGGCGAGGGTGTATAGCCGCAAACATGGCCCCTTCTCTTCTCTGCTTCTCTTCATAGTTGTCAGATTAAGTTACCATATAATCAATAATATAATAAAACTAGAGGAAGGCAGTGCAGTACAGCCCAATCCAGCAGGGGAGAGTTCTAGCCTGACCAGGCTCCTCTATTTACCCTGTCTCTCTTAGTTACACTGTGATAGTTTTTAGACTGCCGGGGGACTTCCTTTGACACACTGAGCTCCCTTTCTCCTCTATCTTTCTATCTTTCTATTTTCCCACTTTGTCTGCATCCATGTCCCAGAAATGCTTGTTACTGACCTAGCTCTGGGGAGTCATTCGCCGGAGTCCTTATGTTCTTTTTCCCCCAGCATGTTTCCTCGGATCAGGGAGGCTCCAAAATTATGGTTGCAGCTGTTGCCATGGTCCCTCTACACGTTCTGCAATGCCATGTTCCATCCTGCTACGCTGTGCGGTGCCCTGCTAGGTCCTGCTGTGCCTTGTAATGCCGCACAGTACCCTGCTATTTCATGAACTACAAACTACTATTTTTTTGGGACTGTTATTGCCACTCTTCATTTTAACCCCAACCGGTCGTCGGACACCGCCTACCAAGAGCCTGGGTCTGTCTGAGGTTTCTTACTAAAAGGGAGTTTTTCCTTGCCACTGTCGCACTGTTGCTTTCTCTGGAGGGTACTACTAGAACTGTTGGGTCCTTGTAAATTATGGAGTGTGGTCTAGACCTACTCTAACTGTAAAGTGTCTCAATATAATTCTTGATATTGAATTGTTATCACATTCACAAGAATTGGAAGTGCATACATAGGTGTCAGCTCCCTTCGATAGCTCAGTTGGTAGAGCGGAGGACTGTAGAGGCATCAAGCTGAAATCCAGGTCGCTGGTTCAATTTCGGCTCGAAGGAGCACTCTTTTCCAGAGTTTCCCTTTGGGGATGAATAAAGTATTTCTGATTCTGATGTAGAGATGGACAGACGACCCAGAAGCATAATACTTCTTGCCGAGACATAACAAGAAACAAAAAAAGAGGTGGGGTGATAGAGTTAAGCCCTGACATAATAGAGTAATAAATAAATGCCGGTGACGGCAACCAAGCTAAATGAACTGTTAGCTAAATGACAGGTCCGGTTGAGTTAGCCTACCATTAGCTTGTGAGGTATCTAGCATTATCAATGGTAATTTGTATTGGCATGTCATCGTTAAACTTTACGTATATGTATTACCGTTTAACATATGTGGTAACGTTAAACACTAAACATAAGGATACTTACACTTAAGCATATTTCTCCGTTGGTCCGCCATTTAATTTTTGTTAAGGAGCCGGCAAAGCCCGCGCATAGGATTGTGGGTGATTTGGGACCCAGAAGGATACACATATGCATCCTTTTTGGTCTATTGGAAATTTTCTGAATGAAGGACTACGTCCTTGGAGGAATTCGGAGGATCCTCGAAATTGGAACGGTCCTTCGACGGACGTCGATGACGTAGCGTTCTCCTCCTGGCTTTGGAGGATCCTTCCTTAACATTAAGAAACTGCTGCTAATTCATCTTCTCCATCCCAACAGCATAATTAAACAGTGCAGTTAACAGTTCCAACCATTTCATCCAGTGTTTTGAAATGTGGCAAAAAATTAAATGATGCAAGCAATGATGTGCACTTGATAGCCTGTTCCATTGTACATGTTCTCCAAATGCTAAGGAGGACTCTGACCTGCTCCTGAAGGATCCTTCCTTGAAAGGACTAGTCCTGTAAAGGAAGGATCCTGACATTGAGAAACGGGAACTGTCTCTGCCGGATTCGGAGACCAACGGACCTTCTGTGTGGAGTGGAGAAGAATACAGTTGGAGAAGCATGTCCTATATGTCTCCTGTAGGCACCAGATACTGTATGCTGTCTGTAAAAAGCTGGTTAGTGTCTCAATGCCTCTGCCTCTCTCTCTTTCTCTTGCTATTTCAATTAAATTTAAATTATTATTGCTTTATAGGCATGATTGTCAGAAATAATAAATAATAATACAGTGAGAAAAATAAGTATTTGAACACCCTGCTATTTTGCAAGTTCTCCCACTTAGAAATCATGGAGGGGTCTGAAATTGCCATCGTAGGTGCATGTTCACTGTGAGAGACATAATCTAAAAAAAAAAATCCATAAATCACAATGTATGATTTTTTAACTATTTATTTGTATGATACAGCTGTAAATAAGTATTTGAACACCTGTATACAAGCTACAATTCTGACCCTCAAAGACCTGTTAGTCTGCCTTCAAAATGTCCACCTCCACTCTATTTATTATCCTAAATTAGATGCACCTGTTTGAGGTCAGTAGCTGCATAAAGACACCTGTCTACTCCATACAATCAGTAAGAATCCAACTACTAACATGGCCAAGACCAAAGAGCTCGACACTAGAGACAAAATTGTACACCTCCACAAGGCTGGAAAGGGCTACGGGGAAATTGCCAAGCAGCTTGGTGAAAAAGGTCCACTATTGGAGCAATCACTAGAAAATGGAAGAAGCTAAACATGACTGTCAATCTCCCTCGGACTGGGGCTCCATGCAAAATCTCACCTCGTGGGGTCTCAATGATCCTAAGAAAGGTGAGAAATCAGCCGAAACAACACGGGAGGAGCTGGTCAATGACCTGAAAAGAGCTGGGACCACCGTTTCCAAGGTTACTGTTGGTAATACACTAAGACGTCATGGTTTGAAATCATGCATGGCACGGAAGGTTCCCCTGCTTAAACCAGCACATATCAAGGCCCGTCTTAAGTTTGCCAATCACCATTTGGATGATCCAGAGGAGTCATGGGAGAAAGTCAAGTGGTCCAAAACAGAACTTTTTGATCATAATTCCACTAACCGTGTTTGGAGGAAGAAGAATGATGAGTACCATCCCAAGAACACCATCCCTACTGTGAAGCATGGGGGTGGTGGCATCATCTTTGGGGGTGTTTGTCTGCACATGGGACAGGGCGACTGCACTATATGATCAACAACCGTTTTAATCAATCTATATACTGTAATATATCTAGTGTCAAATGTAAGAAAGAAAACAAAGACAGAAGCAAACAAAAAAAACGTGAAAAAACAATTGGAGTAGAATATATGAGAAGTCATAGACTCTCGCTCGCTCACTCTTTTCTTCCCAGGTTCCTTTGGCAGGCAGAGACCGACAGAGGAAAAAGTTAAAGCTGTTGTGGCTAACGAGAAGTGGAGGAAAAATGTCCCTCTGCATGGGATGTTCTTCAGATGTGGCTATCGCCATTGAAGCCAGCCATAGAAGACAACCAAGACACCATCAAGTCAGTGGTGGAGCAAAAGTGGAAGGGGATCAATTTGAAGGATTTTGGAGAACCCTAGGGTAAAGGTGAGGAAAAACAAAGGCAAAGTCCAAACGCTCTTGCAATGGCGTTGCCATGGGAGCAAAGTAACAGCTGTATATGTTTGTTTTCTTCCGCTGTATGCAGGCGTAATCACTACCATGCGGTTCTCAAAGGCGATGTGATATGTGACTACCACAGAATGCTCGTCTTTGGAAGGGGAAGATGTGCCATCTCTTCTTCTTCAGGTTAAACTTGGGGACAAAACTATGCATTGATTCCCAGATGTTCCCCTGCGAGTGTCACCCTGGCAAGGACACCTTTGGAAGGTGGTTGCAAACAGTATAACATTGTGTTTTGTGCTTTTTATGCTCTCTCTAAAACATTACATATCTGTGGGAAATGTACTTTTAAAAATATTTTACAGGTCACAATTGTAAAAGTGGCATGAAAAAAAAGACTCAAGTAAAGTACATGTAATAACATTCAATTCAATTGTATTTATAGTATCAAATCATAATGTTTGAATTCAATATTGCAGAGCGTTATCACAAGACACTTTTCATGTAGAGTAGGTCCTAGACCACAGACCCGACAGTTCTAGTAGTTCCTCCAGAGCAAGCAACAGTGCAACAGATATATGATAATCATATCTATATATCTATATCTATATATATAAATATATATATATATATATATATATATATATATATACACACACTCACCTAAAGGATTATTAGGAACACCTGTTCAATTTCTCATTAATGCAATTATCTAATCAACCAATCACATGGCAGTTGCTTCAATGCATTTAGGGGTGTGGTCCTGGTCAAGACCATCTCCTGAACTCCAAACTGAATGTCAGAATGGGAAAGAAAGGTGATTTAAGCAATTTTGAGCGTGGCATGGTTGACCAGACGGGCTGGTCTGAGTATTTCACAATCTGCTCAGTTACAGGATTTGCACGCACAACCATTTCTAGGGTTTACAAAGAATGGTGTGAAAAGGAAAAACATCCAGTATGCGGCAGTCCTGTGGGCAAAAATGCCTTGTTGATGCTAGAGGTCAGAGGAGACAATGGGCCGGCTGATTCAAGCTGATAGAAGAGCAACTTTGACTGAAATAACCACTCGTTACAACCAAGGTATGCAGCAAAGCATTTGTGAAGCCACAACATGCACAACCTTGAGGCGGATGGGCTACAACAGCAGAAGACCCCCCGGGTACCACTCATCTCCACTAAAATAGGAAAAAAGAGGCTACAATTTGCAAGAGCTCACCAAAATTGGACAGTTGAAGACTGGAATAATGTTGCCTGGTCTGATGAGTCTCGATTTCTGTTGAGACATTCAGATGATAGAGTCAGAATTTGGCATAAACAGAATGAGAACATGGATTCATCATGCCTTGTTACCACTGTGCAGGCTGGTGGTGGTGGTGTAATGGTGAGGGGGGATGTTTTCTTGGCACACTTTAGGCCCCTTAGTGCCAATTGGGCATGGTTTAAATGCCACGGCCTACCTGAGCATTGTTTCTAACCATGTCCATCCCTTTATGGCCACCATGTACCCGTCCTCTGATGGCTACTTCCAGCAGGATAATGCACCATGTCTCAAAAAGCTCGAATCATTTCAAATTGGTTTCTTGAACATGACAATGAGTTCACTGTACTAAAATGGCCCCCACAGTCACCAGATCTCAACCCAATAGAGCATCTTTGGGATGTGGTGGAACAGGGAGCTTCGTGCCCTGGATGTGCATCCCACAAATCTCCATCAACTGCAAGATGCTGTCCTATCAATATGGGCCAACATTTCTAAAGAATGCTTTCAGCACCTTGTTGAATCAATGCCACATAAAATTAAGGCAGTTCTGAAGGTGAAAGGGGGTCAAACACAGTATTAGTATGGTGTTCCTAATAATCCTATAGGTGAGTGTAGAGCTCTGTAATGGTACAAATAAGGGAGCATATCAATCAATCAAGCTGCCTCAATGAGGAACCACAGACACAGGAAGTGCACTACACTTGCACTTTGCCCGTGTCTGGTAACTACTACTAACCAATTGAAAAGTTTATTGATATGCTCCCTTATTTGTACCATTACAGAAATCAAACCTGGGCAAAATGCTTACATGAAATCCGTCGAGAAATGCTGAAAGCTCTTGGTTTGGAGGGGCTGTCTTGGTTGACACACCTCTTTAACATTGCATGGAGGTCTGTGGCAGTGCCTAAGGAGTGGCAGACTGGTGGTGGTTCCCCTCTTCAAGAAGAGGGACCAGAGGGTGTGCCCATTACAGGGTTATCACACCGCTCAGCCTCCCTGGTAAAGTATACCCTTAGGTGCTGGAAACAGGTTTAGCCTATCCTCAGGAAGGAGTCTACCAAGTTGCATTTTATTTTAGTTACTTTACAAGCGATGTTTTAATAGTTCAGCACAAATGATATAGCTCCAAATCATCATATAGTTGCCTTCTAGCTCTGTAACATTTGCAAATGGCAGTGGTTGGATTTGAACCCATGCCTCTAAAGAGACTGGAGCCTTAATCCAGCACCTTAGACCTCTCGGCCACACTACCTGCAGGTCTCAGCTCCCCCACATCGTGACATAACACACTTGTTAGTGGGACACAGGAACCATAGGTTGTGAATATGGCTTTAAGTGAGTAGGTTTTACCTGGGCTGAATTTTTGAACATCTTCTTTTGCATATTCACTGTAAAGAGCCATTACTCCTCCAACTGCCAACTATTGTTCCAGAGACAATAGGATATACAGTTTTAGATTGCAAGGTAACTGTCCAAGACCAAAGACTTCACTGAAATACCTCAAGTGATAAAAACAGTTTGTCAAAATGGGAAAGGTCATGTTTTTGATTACAAATTCCAGCACAGTTGTTCATTCACCATTCAAAAACAAAAAGTACAATCATGAAAGAAATACTACTTAGATCTGAGGTCCAAATGGCAATCTTTGATGGCGGCCAGGGTGAGCCACTGATTTGCAAAGTCACATGCTGGTATCTGTTTCTTTTGAGGTTGCCTAAAAACAATAACAGGTCCAGCACTCCTTTCTAGTATAGTATAGTTTCAACTCATCAGCGTTAAAAGGAAGTCTTTAGTAAAAGGCGAAAGACTTGTGCGTTATGAAGAGAAACCAGAGTGAGTACCGCCTTCTGCTCAAGAGCAGCCAAAAACCCTAGTCGACCCAGTCCAAACCATTGCGGTAAGCCTGACTTGGTGTGCTTTCCAAAATAAAATGATAAGAGGCAACTGGTAGACTCCTTTCTGATGTTTATATCTGTACTCACAATGCCCTGTTTTTAAAACACCAGTCAATCACAAGTGTTAAATGTGAATAGTTAACGTGTGAGTAATCAGGAAGCTCAGATAAAAGATAGTTGCAAGGTCTACCAAATGTTTAACTTTACAACCCGTAAGCTGTTGGAACCTTGGTCCTTCCCTCAAAATGTGAATTACAGATTTTTCCTGCCCCGGCATCATAAAGCAGAGCAGAGTGGCGCAGGGGGCGTGCTGGACCCATAACCCAGAGGTCGATGGATCGAAACCATCCTCTGCTAATTGCTCTAACAACCATAAAAATTGGAGAACAAATACAACACAGTAAATAAAAATGCGTTACAATATAAACTGTAAAATATGTATGTGGAAAGTACTGGATGTGATGTCTGCTAGCCTTGGGTATAAAAGAAGAGCATATTTTAAGTTTGTGTCACAGGAGGTTTTACTAGGGTTATATAAAACCACTACCAGTGACTGGTGAGAGTAAATACTTTTTGCACCTCTTTTAAAGACTCTACCATAATACCTGCTGGAGATGCCAGGTCCTCATACATGCAAAGAATGAGCTGTAGCTCAGTGACTTGCCTACCAATTGGAAGATTGGTGGTTCAATCCCTATGGCAAGACACTGAACACTAAATTGCCCCCGATGCTGCGCCATAGGAGTGTGAATGTGTGTGAGCAGGGCCGGCCTGTGGCACAGGCAGTATAGGCAAATGCTAAGTGTGTTCATCGTGTTAAACTATGTTAGTGTTAAAGTGTACATCATTAATGTTACAGCAAAGTTAGCATTCCCACATGCTATAGTATATTATTCTGCAGTTTACCTTATCCATTTTATGCATTATTCTAATTAGCATTTAATAACAATAAATTACAGTAATAATTTTTCCTAATGTATATTGTATATTATAAACAATAGTGTACATCATGCATGCATCTCTTTTTTTGTTTATATTATTTTATTTTATTTGACTTTATTCTTGAAATAATGTGTTTATTATTAGACTTGGGGTCACATATTCCTCTTCTGTCTTCAGATGCACTGCTGAGGTTTCTCAGTCAAACCCCTGCAAATCATCTCACCTCAGCAGCACAACCCAGCACTGAAGAAGCAGCATCAAGTGCCCCTTCTGTTGCCTCCACCTCAGCAGCACAACCCAGCACTGAAGAAGCAGCATCAAACCCCTTCTGTTGCCTCCACCTCAGCAGCACAACCCAGCACTGAAGAAGCAGCATCAAGTGCCCCTCCTGTTGCTCTAGTAGACCCGGCTGACTGGCCACATCCTTTAACTGAAAAGGTACAAACAGAGTTAAAAAGGCACCACTTTTTGAGAAGCAGATCCAGTAATACCAACATGCTGCAGTCTTTCTGATAACTGTACTGGTTTGTTTACTTTGTCATTTTGACCAATGCACAGTTTATGTAGTTTTGTAGTTTTGTAGTTTTTTCATTTAATTCTCTTATAGTTATATGTTTCTCTGTATGAGCTTTGCCAATAACTAGCTTCATAACAAGTGGAATTACACCCTCTAACAAATCGTGCATTATGTCCGTGGTAAAGCTTTTGTCACATCAAAATATTGCAACTCTTCAAAAGGTGAAGGACCATTCACACCATAAGTCACTTTGTCATCAGGAATTAGTTGAATGCGGGCAAGATGACACTGATGAACCTCAGATGTTCTTAAAACAAAGCTGTCTTCCTCAAACATGTGTTTTATATCTCCATAAGAAGCCATGCACAACGACAAATTCTACCAGAGTTGAATGACATGGTAAATCCACCGATCATGTGAGCTGACAAGTTATCACCAGATAAAGTTGCAAGAGCAGCAAAAAAATGTGTGTTCAGTTTCATCAACATTTACTGTAAAACCATCAGTTGCCAGTTTTTTAAGATCATTTATCAAAGGTTTTAGATGACATCCAAACCACATTGTTTAACATATGAATAACGCACCAACAACGCTAAATGAATATGTCTCTGCTGTGATCTATACTTGTTGTCCAAATTGCCTACAGTATAATAGAATGCGCACAGCTTGTGCTTGGTTCTTTTTGACCCCAATGGGTTAACTACTTGAATTCATCTTCGTAGAAATGCAGCCGCAGGGGCAGTTGGGTGATCTTTAAAAAACATGTGTTGTTTGAAAATTTCTCCATCACAGTAGTCTGTTAGAAATTGCTGTCTGTCTCTGGATTATTCTCATTCAGAATTTGATCCCGAATATCCTCATGAGACAGCTTCTTATCTTATTTTTCAGCACTTTATCAATGGGTACATATGAATAGGAGCCCACTGAGTGTCCTACAGAGTCCCTTAACTTCAAATGGACAGGTTCTGTCATGTTAAGCTTGGATTTACAATGGTCTTTTATCATGTATGGAGATCAAAATGCTTTTGAGGCCTCGTCAAAAAAAAAATCATTAGACTGTATAACCCTTTTCAGTTCTGGACTTTGTGACATGTCAAAACCACTTTTCTGCAGGTGGTAAGCTATAAAAGCATCATAGTTCTCCTTAAAAAAAACACAGTAAGAAATTAACATCATCAACAATTTCTTCTTGAACTGACAATGGTAGGTGATTTTTCTCTCTACATTTCAGAATGAACTTGAAAAGATTTTCTTTGAAATTCTTTAACAGCTCATCCATGCATGGAGGATTTTCAGTGACAGTGTGTGTCTTAGGCTGATCAAAATCTTGATCGACTACCTCAGTATTTCCATCGTTATCATCGTCAGAACGTAAAACACGGTCTGTGTGTGTTTTCGATATACATGTCGCCTAAAAAGACTCATATTTTGTAAATGTTGAGTGGCAGCCATTAAGTCCACATGTAATAGTGAAATTAGCTTCATGGGCATGAATGAGTCCAATGTGCTGAATTAGTTTCATCAAGGTGTACGTCCTCCTGGAGCATTTGGAGCACTGGTATGGACGAGGCATGGTGGAGTCAGTAGAGGAGATTTATTTGCCTAGTGACAGTTATTGGCAGAGGTTGGTCACCATCCACAATTATGTTGGCAATGTACCTTTGGAGAAACATCAGAGTGTTCTTCAGATATCTTGGATATGCAAGATTGAACACGGTATGTGCAGAAGGCTGAGATGATTCCTTCGATGATTCCTGAGTTGCGACACACCTCGATGTGGTCCACTTTCAGAATGTTTGGAGCTCTCCTGGCAAAGGCCATCTTCCAGTCTCGGTTGGTCAACTGGATAGTTGGGTACGGGCTGTCAAGATCAGTCTATTCAAAGCCAAAAGGAAAAAAGCAAATTAACCTGACAGTCTTACCATTTGGTGAAAAATATTAATACCTCACTAATTCTGGTAACAAACAAAAAAGTGAATCTATTCTGACATATTGCACTTACTCTTTAAGTAGGAATGTGAGGCTGTTGTTCATTGATAGGGTTGTTAAAATAGCAATAATCGGCATTGTGTTATGGGTAGATACATTAGATTACTAAGCACATGCATCATCTACATTCTTTCTTTACACATTATATGCTCAAATAGTGGTTTACAATTAGAATGTACCTATATTCTGTTGTGGTATGCAGACTCAGCTAGTAAGTTAGATTTTGTTTAAAGTAATATTTTATTATTTAGTCACTGTGCACAAATATTGTGCTTATGTACCTATAAACTTCCGCCTTTTCATTTCACACAAAAACAGATTGCTGTTAAAATCTTGTTTGACTAGATTTAAGCAAGAACTGATGAATCTAAAGTAATTTAACAATGGTGGAAGACAAAAAGCAATAGGACCATCCAAGCAAGTCTTCAGCGTGGCAAAAAATGAGGTGATCAGCCTCATTACCACTTTACATACCACTTAAAAAGTCTATCGGTATGTTTTTCAAGTGTATTGAGTATTATGTAGGTGAACAAAAGAGATTTCAGCAAGCAAGACATACCTCTCCAAGTGTAATAAAGCGATCAATGTTCTCCTTGAAGATGTAAGGCAGAAAGATGAGGGCTGCCCTAAAGTCAATATCTGCAAGACATAACATATATTTGATATTTAAACACCATTTTTTAATTCAGAAGCAGTGCAGGTAAATATAAAGGTCATCACTATGCATTTGGTCCAGTGTAGATGTCAATTTCAGGTAAGCAATGTGAAATAAAAGATGATTTTCCCACAGAACCTGTGCAAATGGAGTGTTAATTAACACCTTGTCAATTGAAGTACACTGTTTTATGACATAAGAATAACTTGACATGACATAGCCATTAACATTTAATCAGTACCTGGAAGATCCTCGGTAAGAGCCTCCCTTTTGTCCCCAGGTAAAACTGGAATAGTGGGGATTTCCTTTGACTAGGTGAAGCACCTTTGGTACAATACATTTGAAGCCTTCACTGAATCGCTGACACAAGTTCCCAGTTGCTGGATGGATCCGTCCAACTCATCACATAACTACAGAAGAAAAAACATTAAGCTTTATTCCATATCAGAGTTCATACTAGCTTAGCTAGTTCATACTAGCATGAACTCTACTTAGCTTGATACTATTTTAAGAAGCAGCTACTTAATGGCATATGGAAGATATGTGACATTTGTGTGTAGACTGTTAGTTTTCATACTATAAAACCATTGAAATTTGCATAATTTGTTTCTGTTGTCACATTTTGATGATGATTAATAACATTTCAGTTACATAGTGTTTTTTGTTGTTTTATTAGAGTACAACGCATTCACCAAGTTTGACTCATCTCCTTCCCTGTCACCAAATCCAATAAGTTAACAACGAGTTAACACAGACTCAACTAACCAACATCAACAGGGAATCAAACTTGGTGCATGTATTACACTCACACGGACCAGCAAAAAAATATTGTTTACCCGGTGGGTGTCCTCAAGAAAGGGTACTTCTTAACTGTGTCCTCTACAGTCATGCCATCAGCCATCTCCTTTTGCCGCCATGCAAGCGTCTGCTGCATTTGGTCCCGCATACAATCCTGAAGTCCGGTTGCATCTTCTGGTACTGGCTATGCAGGACATTCACATGAGCCTCAATGGAGGACGGATCCTCACCCAGAACACTTGGTGCCTTTATGGGAATTGAGATAGAGAGAGATACACTTACAAACACATCTGACATAAAACTAAACACTAAATTGTCTCGTGTAGTTCCACTGAGTGAACCAATCTTCAATCAATCTGATTTAACTGACTTGACCAACCTTATAACTAATAACAAAACTGTGAAAAAGAAAATACGACAGACACATTAACCAACTAACAGTGACTACAACTTAATTAAGCCTCATTTCTACCAATGCACCAAGCTGGGCATCACTGACCTTGGACACATTTCTCTGACTGGTCCTCGCTGTTTCTACAAGCTGCTTTGATTTTTTGTGGCCAAACTTCTCCTTACTACCTCTCACTTCACTGTTGTCAACCAGAGGTGCACGCTCCCATTTGAATTTACGCTTCAGAGACATGTGCCATGTGTGCTAATTGAAACAGAAATATTGATTACCAAAGACAGGAATACCATAGTTGTTTGCGCTAAATACAAAAAAAACAAATCAAGTGTCCTATTTAGATTGAAGATAATATTAAATAATAGATTTTCTTTTATGACAGACCTGCACATAACATTAAGATGTAATACCTCATGTTAAAAATACTGTGTATAGTTATTTGCTAATGCACTTACGTAACCATTTCCCTCGAGATCTTTCAGGAAAGGATATTTCGCAATCAGCATCTTAACAACTTGCACATATTCTGAAGTTGTGGGATACCTACAAGAGAAGAAATGTAAATCAATAAGGCCACCTGCTTTGAAATAATCATGCACCAGGACAAACAAAATCATTTATTTTTGGGGCAAATATGCTCTACAAAGACTTCAGTTAAAATATTCCAGTTACACCTATAAAAAACATTTCCCCCCTACAGAAAGTAACTATTTCTGGTGGTTTTCGGGGAGTCATTCCCCAGAGTCCTTATGTTCTTTTTCCCCCAGCGTGTTTCCTTGGATCAGGGAGGCCCCAAAATCATGGTTGCAGCTGTCGCCATGGTCCTGCTACACGTCCTGCTACATCCTGCTATGCCCTGCTACATCCTGCTACGTCCTGCTGTGCCTTGTAACGCCGCACAGTGCCCTGCTATGCCATGAACTACTACAAAGAACTACTACATACTACAATTTTTTGTGACTGTTATTGCCACTCTTCATTGTAACCCCAACCGGTCGTCAGACACCGCCTACCAAGAGCCTGGGTCTGTCCGAGGTTTCTTCCCAAAGGGGAGTTTTTCCTTGCCACTGTCGCACTGTTGCTTGCTCTGGAGGAAACTACTAGAACTGTTGGGTCCTTGTAAAGTGTCTTGAGATAACTCTTGTTATAAATTGATACTATAAATAAAATTGAATTGAATAGATAAATATGATGGTGCCAGCCCATTAGAGATTCAAAACAAACAATAATATCTTAAAATGGTTTCTAAAAACGACAGGCAGCCAGTGGAGAGACGACAGCACAGGGGTGATGTGGTCACTGCGCCTTTTTACTGTCAGCAGGCGTGCAGCCGCATTCTGAACTTCAGTTCTTTTGTCATTTAAGTTAAAAAAATTCAGTGACATCCAGTCTTTTACGTCATGTAGGCATTTCCTCAGGGCTTCAACTGATTTTGTTTCGGTATTCAAAGGTAGGTAAATCTGGACGTCATCTGCAAAGCAGTGAAAGGAAATGTGTTTTAGGAAGATAGATCCCAGGGGCAGCATATACAGCAAGAACAAGACTGGGCCTAAAATTGAGCCTTGGGGGACCCCAATGTCAATCGGGCTTTATTTGAGTCAAAAAGCCAGAGGTTTACAGAAAAAGACCTGTCTGTCAGATATGACTGAAACCACTTCAGAGCTCTGCCTTTAATGCCTGCACAGGACTCAAGTCTTGATAATAAAATGTTGTGGTCAACCGTATCAAACGCTGCAGTCAAATCTAAAAGCACTAGCACAGCAGAGCTCTCAGAATCAGAAAGTAAAAAGAAGATCATTAAAAACTTTTAAAAGAGCAGTTTCTGTACTGTGACAAGATCTAAAACCAGACTGGAATTTTTCAAAGATGTTGTTTGAGTTAAGGTGCAATTGAAGTTGGGCGCATACCACTTTTTCTAGAACTTTGGATAAAAAACGTAGCTTAGAAAGTGGTCTGTAGTTGGACAAAGCAGAGGGGTCCAGATTATGCTTTTTCAGGAGGGGTTGTACAATGGCCTTTTTAAAAGCAGCTGGAACACACCCAGTTGAAAGAGACATATTTATCAGATTTAAAATACAAGGCCCAACAAAGTCAAAAACATCTTTAAAAAGGTTTGTTGGAAGGATGTCTAATGAGCAGACCAAAGGTTTCAAACTATTAACCGTCATTGCCAAATCAGAGAAAGGTATTGGCCTAAAATCTTCAAAAACAGGTGAACGTAAAGGTATAATACTGGACACCTTATCAGTGAAGAATTTATAAAAATCTGTCACACAGAAGGGCACTAGGAATAAAGCCAGTATGTTCAGGAGGATTGATTATTAGGGATGAGCGATTACAGCATTATCTGTATCTGTATCTGTATCTGTTTACCACATGAATTATCTGTATCCGTATCCGTATCATCCGCAGGACTGGACGGGCCTAACCCGAAGTGGTCAGATTTAACCCCGAAGTGGGTCGGGTTGTCTTGAAATGGGCGGGGCTTTAACCGGTATTTATTTTAAGCATGCAATTGATATGGGTTGATCAGAAATTGTTATATTTATTGCTGATTAGAAAACTACTTACATGACAGCATCAAGCTTCAGATCAATGGTGTTGTCATGGTAACAAACAAACTATAAACAGAACAAGTTTTGCAACAACGAATACAACGGTTGCAATTATGAAGTAAAATGTAATGAACAATTTTACATTTTTTTGAGTTTTCATACTCAATATAACTTTTTTTTAACATTAATTTTTTTTATGATCAGTGTGATTTTTGTTTTTCGTTCTTTTTTTATTTCCACACCAGGTATGTGTGAGTGTGTGTGTGTGTGTGTGTGTGTGTGTGTGTGTGTGTGTGTGAGCAAGAGAGAGACACAGAGAGAGAGAGAGAGGGGGCGGGGGCAGATGCTGTTTCTCAGATCTGCATTGACTTTAATGAAGCCAGCTGACGGTTAAAAAAATATATATATATATATCTCTGACGGCAGAGACGCAACGGGAGTCACATTTAAACCAAGCAGCATGTCTGAAACCCCAGGTTTACCAGAAATCTACTGGTTACTATGTACTACAAACCCCACGTTCACCAGAAATCTACTGGTTACTATGTAAGTACTACAAACCAAAGTTAAAAACAAACCTGAAGCTAAAGAAACCCTAAACGTTAACGGAAAAGACCCGCGGACCTGATTGACTGAGAGAGAGAGAGAGAGGGGGGGGGGAGGAGGAGCGTAGTTCTCCGTGTTCTGTGTGTGTGTGATTGAGCAGAGCGTGTGTGTGTAGGCGGGGAGGGGGGCGCTGTGACTATCACAGAACGCAGCGCGGTCAAGTGAGGACTTTTATTCAATCCGAGTACCGATATTGACTCGTATTACTCGTATAATACTTGTACTCGGCAAAAGTGCTTTATCCGTACCGCATACTCGTTTCAGCCGAGTACTCGGCTCATCCCTATTGATTATCCTATTTAAAACATTAAAAAGGACATGAGCTTTGTGACAGTTGTTTTGCACAAGGTTTGACATATACTGTGTCTTTGCAGCTTTAACAGCAACCTGTTAGTTAGACAAACAGTCTTTTAAAATCCCCAGAGACACATGGAGTTTGTCTTTTTTTTTCCATTTTCTCTCAGCACGGCGACATTCCCTTCTGAGCACGAGTAGTGTCATTGTGCCATGGCTCCCCATTTGAGCTAGAGCTCTTGTGCATGCTATTGAGTCAAGGATTTCTGTGCACGTGGAGTCAAATAAAGTCACCAGCTCATCAATGTCCACATTTGAGAGGTATCCAGGGAAATTAGAATCAGGGAGAGGTGTTGAGCGTTGCAACAAAAAGGAAGCCGTAGATGGATTAATTGCCGCTGACGCATGGGGACACAAACTTTGCTTTGAGGGCACGGCAAACAAACAAACAAAACAAAACAAAACAAAACAAAAAAACAAAACAGGCATGTGGTCAGAAATACCTGCGTCAGATTTAGGCCATGGGACCAGGTCCAAAAAATGACCTTTTTTTTTGGGTCGGGCAGTTCACAGACTGAGTAAGGTTAAAAGAATCTAAAATATTTAAAAAGTCCTTGACCAAAGGCTTAGAAACTCAACAAACATGAATATTAAAATCACCAACTATTTAAAAAAATGATCATAATTAAGAGCAATACCCACCACAAACACCGAAAAGTCCTTAATAAGATCCTTGTTGAATTTAGGAGGGCAGTAAATGAGTGCACATGCCACTGTTAAGTTGAAGTTAAGTTGAAGAATTGCAGCTCAAAGCTCTTGTATTGTTCACCTGGGATTTTCTACAGTTAAGACTGGTTTTAAAAACTGTCGCTAGCCCTCCGCCTTTTCCCGTGTTTCGAGGAGAGCTAAAGAAAGAGCATGCCAGAGGAAGAAGCTCTGAGAAGGGGAAGTGCTCACCGGGTTGAACCCACGTCTCCGAAAGAAACATGCAGTCAAGTTCCTGGGACAGTAGTAGAAAAGAAGTAATTTAACATGAAAGTCTTGTTAGCCAAGGATCTAACATTTATCAGTGCCAACTGAAGAACAGTAACCTCCGTACACAAAAGATTTGGCTCGAGCCAGTGATTTGCTGGATCCACACGCGCTTGGGCCTCGAGGACACCGGGAACAAACTCCTTCGCCGGTGCCCGCAGCTGGTCTACAGTGATGACAGCTCCGGCTTGGATCTGGAGAAGCCACCGCTTCCTGGAGTCCGGAGGAGAAAGGACAGCTAATGATGGACAGCCACGTTGAAACCCCGGACCATTCCTCCGTGTAGACCGCAGGTACACTCTCTTACAGCCACACCACCTCGCTTTCCCGTCTTCTGGGGTGCCTCCTCCGCGGGGCAGCACCGGTGTGCGCTGCAGGTACGCCCGGCAGGGCTGAGAGTAGAGGAGGGGGTACATCCGAGGACGGATTCACAAAAATTATACTCTTTAGAAGAGAAGCATGTTGATCGCGAATGGAGAAAAGTGTCTGGCGATCATACACAAACAGAGCTGAGACATTTGGATAACTGAAACTAATAATCAGAGCAAACAAAACAAAATCCTAAACAGGACAGGGAGGCGCTGCGACTACTGGCGCCATCTTCTAAGTTGATAGAAGCGTGGCAGGGCACCTTTAATTGATAATACCAGGCCATATTCACCTGTGGATCTTCATTATTCAGAGTGAATGTCATAAGGTTTATTCTCACAGATGCCATTTTATTAAAGTCAGGTAAAGAGCCCTTACATAATAAAAAGTGTGATACACGTGACTCTCCCGACTGATTGCTGCCAAGCTGATTCACCTGCTCCCAGCTGCATAGCTGCAACTCATCCACTAATCAACTCTGCACCATAGCAACTAGGGATGAGCCGCAGTACTCGGCTGAAGCAGTATCGGTACAGATAAAACACTTTAGCCAGTACAAGTATTATACGAGGTAATACAAGTCAATATCTGTACTCGGATTGAATACAACTCCTCTGATGCGCTGCGTTCTGTGATAGTCACAGCACCCCCCCCACACACACACACACACACACACAGAACAACAGCGCTCCCCTCTCTCTCTCTCAGTCAATCAGGTCCACGGGTCTTTTCCGTTAACATTTAGGGTTTCTTCAGCTTCAGGTTTTGTTTTTAACTTCGGTTTGTAGTACATAGCTTACATAGGTATAGGTACAGTAGGTTTCTGGTGAGCGTGGGGATTCAGACATGCTGCTTGGTTTAAATGCGACTCCGTTGCGTCTGCCGTCGGAGATTTTTTATTTTATTTTTTTAACCGTCAGCTGGCTTCATTAAAGTCAATGCAGATCTGAGAAACAGCATCTGCCCCCGCCTCTCTCTCTTTCTCTGTCTCTCTTACTCACACACACACACACACACTCACACACACACACCACACATACCTGGTGTGGAAATAAAAACCAAAACAAAAATCACACTGATCATAAAAAAAATGTTAAAAAAAAACCGCATGTGTTGTATTCATTGTTGCAAAACTTGTTCTGTTTATAGTTTGTTTACATGACAACACCATTGATCTGAAGCTCGATGCTGTCATGTAAATAGTTTTCTAATCAGCAATAAATATAACAATTTCTGATCAACCCATATCAATTGCATGCTTAAAAATAACATAGCGGTTAAAGCCCCCCCATTTCAAGACAATCCGACCCACTTCAGAGTTAGGCCCTGCCCAGTCCGAGTACAGATACGGATACAGATAATTCATGTGGTAAACAGATACAGATACAGATAATGCTGTACACGCTCATCCCTACAGAGTACTTTAGGTCTTGTCCAGTGTGTTAATTATCTGCTTGTTCAAGAGAGGCTTAAAAAGCTGGATGGATTCAATCCATTGACCTCTGGGTTATGGGCCCAGCACGCTTCCGCTGCGCCACTCTGCTCTGCTTTACAAGGCTTGGGGCTGGAAAATCTGTGATTCACATTTTGAGGGGAAGGACCAAGGACCAACAACTACGGTTTTCAAAGTTAAACATTTGGTAGACCTTGCAACTATCTTTTATGTGAGCTTCCTGATTACTCACACATTGATTATTTACATGTTACACTTGTGATTGGGCAGGGTTTTAAATGAAAAGTCATTGTGGTACAGATATAAACATCAGTAAGGAGTCTACCAAGTTTCCTCTTATCAATTTAGTTTGGAAGTGGCACACCAAGTCAAGTTACGCGATGGCTTGGACTGCATCAACTAGGGTTTTTAGGCTGCTCTCAAGTAGAAGGTGGTACTCACTCTGGTCTTTATAATGCACAAGTCTTTTTGCATTTTACTAAAGACTTTTTGCGGAGGAATGGCGATGAGTTGAAACTATTTTTGGTGGACTTTGCTGTTTGGCGAGACTTTTGTACTTGTAAAAATTGAAACTAAAAAAAATTAGCATATGAACCACAGCTCATTAATTTTCAATTCTACTTAAAAGGTTGAAACTAATATATTATATAGACTCATTACATGCAAAGTGAGATATTCCAAGCCTTTATTTGATATTTTGATGATTATGGCGTACAGCTTATAGAAAACCCCCAAATTCAAAATCTCAGAAAATTAGCATATTACATGAAATCAATAAAAAAGGATTTTAAATAAAATGTCACCCCTCTGAAAAGTATAATCATGCACATGTACTCAGTACTTTGTTTGGGCCCTGCCATGAATTACTGCCTCAATGCGGAGTGGCATGGATGCCTGTGGCACTGCTGAGGGGTATGGAAGACCAGGATGCTATCAGCCTGTGGCACTGCTGAGGTGTTATGGAGAGAGACCAGAGGATGCTACAATAGCGGCCTTCCAGCTCTTCTGCATTGTTCGGTCTCATGTCTTTCATCTTTCTCTTGGCAATGCCCCA